>JAYRCH010000491.1:0-130194 GCA_037179445.1 Phengaris alcon alcon | reverse complement strand
AACACGACCTGTAAAAGGTGGCAGGCTTGCCGCAAGCGATCGGTCATTTTGGAAATCGCATAGGTCCTACAATGTTCGTCTTGTGGCCGATACGAGCAAAACAGTTCCATTTTGTACTGTTATTGCCACGACTTACGTACAGCATTTGTTTCACACTTTATAGATTTACAATTATTGTAAGCATTAGTGCTCTACAGTCTAAAGTGCCCCACTGTGTGCTGAATGTATGTAGACATAATAAAATATTAAGAAGACGAGGACTTGATTTTAAACGTAGCCAGCTAAAAACTGGACATTCTTCTAACATCATCATCATCGTAATAAGGGAAGCAAAAATTTCAAGTACAGTTTTACCAGAATTGTACCTACGGATGAGTTTACTGATGTGGATTTGGCACAGTTAAAGTTTATGTGGAGGAAGGCGTGGCTTATTTTTAAAATAATGCTTAGAAATACATTAAATTAATACAAATAGATACAACACGCACTGCCTCAGATTATTAACACACACTACCGTGCGTTTGATAGATACAATGTTGATACACGTTGACGTTTGTCAGTCGTCACGTCACAACATTTACTTTTATTTCTTCTATCTAAGAGGCAAAATAATCCATAAAGTGGTAAATATAAAAAGTTATATGACTTACCAGGCGAATTTCAACCACTAGAATATTTAAAGTGTTGTGAATTATTTAATTCACAACACTTTTTTAACATTTTATCACGCTTCTAGTGTACCTGTGTAGTGTAGCTACCGTCTACACTACGACTTCCTGCTAATGTGTCCGTGACCTCCCCCCTCCCCCTCACCCCCTCACCCCCGCCGTCGCCCTCTAACACGACTCGCCAACTTTTCGCATTAGTCCCCAACTTCCTAAGTAGCGTTATTCAAGGGTTTTCTGCTACTTACGACGTGATTTACGTTACACGCTCATGAATAGACGGTAAGTGTAATGAGATGGAGATTTATCTACGCTCGCACTACGTTTTTGTCACCCCTTACGCTTGATAATCCTCCTTTTAGGTAATTATTATCTATACAAGTCTGTATCTACACCTACTAATATTATAAAGAGGAAAGATTTGGTTGTTTTTTTGTTTGATCCGAACCTACTGGATCGATTTTAATTAAATTTGGTACAGATTTAGAGTAGGAAGGACATAGGCGACTCTTTATGGTGAATAAATGTTCGGTTCCTACGGGATTTGCTTTTGCTCGCACGAAGCCGCGGGAAATATCTAGTTAGGTATGAACTAGAAAGCCACCGACTGTTCCGGTATCAATCCTAATCCCCGAGCTGGTTTAATACAACGCCACTCTTGATCGCAGTACTACATTTCTTATCATCAGTTTATGTCCTGTCAAGTTCGCTTTAGCTTTTATAAATACTGTCAGCAGCGTTTATTCAGTTGATCACACACTGGGCCGAGCTGTACTAGTGCCTGCGGCCAGACATCCCTCCCCCCTTCTCCCCCCCCCCCCCCTCCCCCTCCCCCTCCCCCTCAGCGAAAAGGGCCAAATCTAATTGAATACGTCTGCGCTGTGTCTGTGTGCCTGGTAACTACGAGACCAAACATGTGCTATTTGTACACAAGTGGCTGCAATTATCGCCCCGAGCTACGACTATTCTTCGACAATACAAAAACAAGAGTTGTATGTAACGTTTTTCTTTATCCTACAACCTTTAGCTATAAGAGCAGCTGAAGTGTTCTATGTCATTGCGGATATTTCAATAACAGATAACGAAGTGGATTGTATATGCTAATAGCGAATGTGCGAACTGGCTGTGGTCTGTAGTCGGCGGCGGATATTTCCACTCGGTACTGTTACTTAAATGATGCATGTAAATTGTACGAATATGATAAATTTAATTAACAGGATTAAAACTAAGTTAAAGTCGTAATAATAACAATGTATAAAGATTTATTAGACTTGCAATATTCTTAGGTTTCTTCGATTGAAATGTGTTTGGTGGCAGGTTTGTTTATGAGATGCGATCCGCGCCGTGACAGAATACAATTATCCGTCGTGTGACCAAAGCTGCTTGTATACAGTATCACGATTCACGACGCGACGTCGCATCGCAAAAATGACTATGAGGATAATTGTATGGACTATGTGACGTCATTTTTGCAATACCAGGCGCGTCGTGGTTTGTAGACATTTTGTTGTCTATGTTTCACACTTTCGGCAACAAAATATTTTGTACTTTACCACTTTTACATGTAGATTGTAGTGTGCGCGTGTGTCGTGTTTGCCCGCGGCGGGGCAATGTTGTATTGACAGCGGCGGGCTGCGGCGGGGCGCGGAGTTTACATTGTACATACATTGATGTTGCGGCGCCGCACTTTCGCCGCAAATATTTGCCGCTCGCGCCGCGCTGTGCAGTCCACGGCGTGAGGACTGTGTTTGTGTAGTTATATTTCATTTTATGCGGTTTTTCGCATGTGATTTCATGGAATTCGTATGAATTTTTGCTTCATATTCCATAATGTAACTCGTTTAAATATAGATATTATGACAAACGACATTCACATAACTGTTTGTAAACTTAATTTGTCTCAGTCCCTCTATTTATCTCTCCATGGATTTAGCAGTTTAATTTTATATAGACAAGGTCATAGCATGTGAAAGGATAGTATTGACATATTGGACGAAGTTTTTATTTTCATCATCGTTAGTTGAAAAAGGCGCTCAGTGAAAATATCAGAAAATTAATTTCATAATAAAACATTTAACAAATAAATAGTAGTGCCAACTGCTAACCTGTCGCCCAGCATCGCGGGGCGCTCGCTCACCCCTCGCGGCCTCGTTCCGGCTGAACTACCCCGAGTGCCAGTTGTGATAGTGGTCCCGCGCTACGAGTGGTCGAGTGAGTGGTAGTGGCCTTACGTAGCCGAGTAATTACCGCGAAGTGGTCGCTCGTGCTAACGCAAGCTACTCGGTTACGCGGTTGGTTTCTGTAGTGGGCTACGACCTCTTGATATGTAAGTCCTTCTTACGCTTGAGTGGTGATGATAACAATACAGCAACAATTCTTATATCCTCCTTTATTGGTGCTTAACACTGATACGTATTACAAATGAGATATGTCTAACACAAATACGTCTACAGTCTACACTGAGTGTAGCCGTTTATTTATCTAAAATAAACCTAAATAAATAGGCTTTACTCGTGACATCTGTCAATACGACATTGACAATTACATGTCTTAAAACTACTGTTGTCATTATGCAACAGTTTACATCTTCACAATTATTGAGAACGGTTGTAAGCTATATCGGGTTATATTTTTTAGCAGATTACCAATTCAGTTGTGTTTGCTTTTTACAAACACGTGGAGATTGGAATCATATATAAGTGCGTATTTTTTTTTCTCTCAAAATTGCTTAAGGCTTTTCATCTTAAAACAGATTTGTCAACAATCGTACCATTTTATGGCAGATAAAAATCTCTAATAAAGGTTATGCAGCGCCTGCGGCGTGTGCGTGTGTGTGTAAAGGCCCTTCGTGTTGTAATTAATACAGTAGAGCCTCACTAATCCGGTGAGGAAAAAATCAAGGCCCCTGCCGAATTATCGAATCGTCCGGATTATATTATACAATATTTTATCAACCTTATTACTTGGCAATGAGGTTGATAAGTGGTACACCTGATCTTAGAATATTCACGCTGCGGTGTCATTTATTTTCTCAGCGAACGCGCAAGTAACTAACACTGCAAGGTGATAAATTAAAGGACCGGCGACTGTCGGGTAACGACCATCAGCAAAAGATTGAATATTGACCTGCACCTACCCCTTCTCCCGCGAACGTCCCTTCATGCGAACCACTCGTCTGTCCGGATTAAGTACTACGTAGCGTGCACCGCAGTGTCGCGAGTCCGGGTTAGCGAGGCTCTTCTGTATACGGCAACATTTTCAAAGAAAAAATAATGAATATAATAATGTTCTATAACAGAACACAACAGCAGGGCCAGGCCCTGCTGTTGTGTTCTGTTATATCCTGCTGTGTCGGCCAGGCGGGGCGCGTCTTCCGACAACGATGCGCGTCTCCCGACGACGACGCGCGTCTCTCGACAACGACGCGCATCTCCCGATAACGACGCGCGACGTTGTCCACGTTATAAAACAGCTCGTACGGAGCAATTAGATTATGTCCACCTTTCACACACGAGCACCTCTCTCACCACACACAATTACAGAGTATTGAACCGTAGAGTTTGAAAATGTTTTATAACTTAAGCATATTTACTTGTAAACAATGTAAATGAAAGGGGTTTCATTCATTTAATTATTAATTTAATTATTTAAGACTTACGAGTTCATACATAATTAAGGTAAAAATTATGCACAACTACTTGTAGTAATTTCACAACAGAGGCGAGAGAGTTACGCCTCCGTGATCCAGTGGTTTACTCTCTCTCGACTCCGGAGATCGTGAGTTCCATTCTCACGTTGGAACAACAAAAAAAATTGTTTTCGTGTCTAGTTAGGATAATGCAGGCTAATTATTGTTTGACAAGAAAGATGATCCATGCGTCGGATGGGCATGCATGCATCGGTCCTGCGCCTGATCTCTTGCCGCCACGAGTTTTACGTCGCGTCGGTGTAAATGTTGTAGTCAGACTTCGGAACTTCGCTCGTAAATTATTCATCGCGTTGTTCAACTTCCAAGTCTGTAGTCGTAAGCTGTGCTTCTACAGACAACAGTACCTACACTTATTAGCATTTATTTTTAAATAGTTATAATTTTGAACAGAATATTTTATTGCGAGTTGCATGATTCAAAATAATAATAATAAATAAGAATACATTAACTCTTGAACAAATCTAGCGAGGGCCAATCAGCGCGTAGAACTTCTTATTGTCTATTCGCGTGGCGTATCTCCAGCTCTGTCTGCGCGTCTTTTTGCTGTGCTCATATTATGCAGAGCATGGCTAATTAGTCGTAGCATTTCTACCATTTGACTAGCTACCGTGGGAATTACAAAATGTACACACGTGAAGAACGTAGAGATTGGGATGCCAACACAATACACTATAGATGTCCGACGTCCGTGTTCACACGGCGGGCGGCGGCGGGCGTTGTACACTCGTATGTAAATGCGGAGACGAGAACTCTCTTGTCCTCGCTTATTACATTCCACATTCTCCGGGAATTCACCGGGTTTTTTCATTAAACATGTCTTACGGCTGTTTGTCCTGTTTTTTTGTAAACCAGAGTGTTACGCTAAATAAAAATCTACGGCCAAGTGAAACAGGAGACATGTCACTCTTTAGATAAGTTGTCAACGGTGACTAATAGGTTTCGCCGACACGTCGATATCGAAGTCGGCGAGTGGCCGACGTCTCAGTCGGCCGGCCGGGGCGGGCGGGAGATTGATGAGGGGCGGCGTGAGGAATGATCCCCGATATCGCATTATGTAATCCTTTCCCGACACCCGACACAAAAAGTAGACCTTTTTTATCTGCCATAATTTATACTGAACTCCGAGGAGAGTAAAAAATCGCGCAAATTTCTCAAATCGCGAGTGAGAGGCCCGCGTGTGTTACCCGTCGATTAATGACGAGTATTTATTTCTTGTCACGTTTCAAAAGACCAACAATCGTAAAATATTCGCAAGTGATTTATTTGTCTCCTCGACATCCCACCTCACTTCAATACTATAAAACGGTGTAAAATATTTTCGCTGAAAAATGGTGACAACTGTCCAAATATTTAAATTTATTTTGTTCCCAAAAATATAAACAAGGTGTGTGAATAGCTGTGGTCGAAGCTGACACTTGTATCTTATTATTTAAAAAATGTTAAACTTTTGAGGAAAAAGTCAACCCTAAAATGTATTTTCATGTAAACACGCGCGCGAGATCCCGCGGGCCGGCACACAAGATACCGCTCGAGTTTACGGACATTTTACACTGAACATATTTACTTTATACTTTTTAATGGGGGCTAAAGTCATCGTCGTAGACTTGGGAGTCTCCGGTGTCAGGCGGGAGGGTAGTAATAATTTGCACGGGCTCCTGGGGGCCACGTCGAGCCGCCGCGGGTCCCAAGCGAGTCCCGAAGTGTAGGTATAACAAAACGTATAGTCACACCGAGAAGTCAAGTGAAAGATTCATGAAAATAGTTTTCAGTGTGCTTTTTTAATAAAATAAACAATTTTGATAATTGGTTATGTTCTTATGGTTTCTTAATCCCTTAACTGAACAATTTACATACAACAGTACTTTTTACAAAACCTGGTAGGTCCTTTTTTGTTTTGTGTAGTTTAGTTGAGATTTCTGGAACTATGACTTGTGCCACTATCGCGTAAAAACTTTTAAAAAATATACATTAAAATTTTTAAAACTAACTCTGAACAGTGTATTTGAATTAACTTTCAACAGACAGCGTGCAGGGGGCGCGGGCGGCGCGATGACGAGGGTTCTCACGGTACAGACAAGTAGGTCCATCTGACAGTATAATGTTTTAAAACATTTGGATCGTCATTAAAGTCTACTTTATCGAAAAACAAAGGCAATCAGACCCGAACGGCGGCGTTAAAATACGATTTTCTCGGGCCGGAAGGGTGCGGAGAGCAGGGCATCGATGGGGGAGAGCAATATCACTATATCTCTCGGTTTAATCGCTCTTAAATTTGATAGAAACCTTCGAACAGTCGTATGAAGCAGCGATGGGCCACTAGACGATGGGTTATGGGTAAATATATAGAGCGTCATTTAGTTCGTGAATCATGTAGCTCAAGCTACGCTCCATGAGCGACTGTCTCTCAAGCGAGTGGCTCGCGAGCGACTGTCTGTTAAGCGTCAGCAACACCTTAACTCACGGTGCGTGACGTCACAGGACGCGCCAGTCACTAGCGGTGTGATGTCAGCTGCATCAGGCCGCACTTGATGCTCACACGCGTGACGTCACAGGACGCGCCAGTCACTAGCGGTGTGATGTCAGCTGCATCAGGCCGCACTTGATACTCACACGCGTGACTTCACAGGACGCGCCAGTCACTAGCGGTGTGATGTCAGCTGCATCAGGCCGCACTTGATGCTCACACGCGTGACGTCACAGGACGCGCCAGTCACTAGCGGTGTGATGTCAGCTGCATCAGGCCGCACTTGATGCTCACACGCGTGACGTCACAGGACGCGCCAGTCACTAGCGGTGTGATGTCAGCTGCATCAGCCGCACTTGTTGCTCACACGCGTGACGTCACAGGACGCGCCAGTCACTAGCGGTGTGATGTCAGCTGCATCAGGCCGCACTTGATGCTCACACGCGTGACGTCACAGGACGTGCCAGTCACTAGCGGTGTGATGTCAGCTGCATCAGGCCGCACTTGTTGCTCACACGCGTGACGTCACAGGACGCGCCAGTCACTAGCGGTGTGATGTCAGCTGCATCAGGCCGCACTTGATGCTCACACGCGTGACGTCACAGGACGCGCCAGTCACTAGCGGTGTGATGTCAGCTGCATCAGGCCGCACTTGATGCTCACACGCGTGACGTCACAGGACGCGCCAGTCACTAGCGGTGTGATGTCAGCTGCATCAGGCCGCACTTGATGCTCACACGCGTGACGTCACAGGACGCGCCAGTCACTAGCGGTGTGATGTCAGCTGCATCAGGCCGCACTTGATGCTCACACGCGTGACGTCACAGGACGCGCCAGTCACTAGCGGTGTGATGTCAGCTGCATCAGGCCGCACTTGTTGCTCACACGCGTGACGTCACAGGACGCGCCAGTCACTAGCGGTGTGATGTCAGCTGCATCAGGCCGCACTTGATGCTCACACGCGTGACGTCACAGGACGCGCCAGTCACTAGCGGTGTGATGTCAGCTGCATCAGGCCGCACTTGATGCTCACACGCGTGACGTTGCCGCATTCGACGCATCCGACATTTTAAAACCAACCATAATAGTATTATTACCTCATGATAAACTCTGGTTATACTTATAAGACATCGATATAATATTTTGTTACAAATAAGTACCACAGTATTGTAATGGAAGTGTCAACTGATTAGAAGTTTCAGCCGTATGATTACATTATATACCTCAGTACTAATTAGATACAGACAGTAGTCTGCGTGTGTGTGTGTGTGGAGCGTGTGTGTGTATGGAACGAGGACCTAGCTGAATTTCCACAAAATAAATACAGGAACTTTTTAGAACAGGTATAAAATAAAATGTAGAACAAATCTAGGAATTTGTAGAAAGGTATTCTACAAGTTTCACACACTTGAAAGCTGGCGTAAACCTAGAGCTTAAAAGTGCAAGAGGTGGTATTCACCATTTGTACAATTATTATGAGTAGCCTCTAGACATCTTTTAAAATATGCGGAAAACGTTCTCCTAGAAACGATTAAATGGGCCAAATGAATGTGTCATGTCTTTGTAGCCCGGTAAACGAGTCACAAAACAATAATTGGTAGCATTATATGTTCCACTGTTCTCTATGTTTACGTTTAGATTATATTGGGTCTGAACGGAGTATACGACGTGTCCACTGTTCATAGTATTTATGGCGCCATCGCAACACGACTCAATACTAACTTCACTCAGCGTTCCAGCTGGAGCTGCGCTACGTGTTCGCTGCAGTACTACGAGTGCTACGAATTTATATTAAATAATTTCTTTCCTTAGATTAATTTTTAATTATTTTAATCATAGCTCTACAGGCAGGTGTAAAATGGAAATAAATGTTGATAGTATTAGTTACAAACAATGGAATAAAAGCTATAGAAGATTTCAATATTTCAATGGGCACAACAATTTATTTGTTTAAACAAATACACGCAATAACGGTCCCGGCGGCGCTGTTCATAACCGAACTCGACGCGTTTATTACCAAACTCAATTAGGATTAAACATTTTTATCTGATTGTGTTTGAAATCGATAAAAATTGAGACGAGCTCACCCGCCAGCTTTGTGAATTAAAATTTATTCGTTTCGTGAAACAAAACGGTTTCAGTTTTATTAAAATTATATTTGTAGTTGAACTGGAAATAAAAAAATTATATAAATAACCCTCAAGTTACTTTTTCGTCCACGCCTTTATTTAAGATTAAAAATTTCAGGATCACGGTAAGCAAGTCAAAAGTAATTTTAATATGAAAAATAATTCTTTGAACGTTTAGTATTTTTACCCGACTTCGTAAAAGCCAATTTACCCTTCCGGTAATGATTTTGGCTGTCTACGTATGTATGTTTGTTCCACCATATCGCCTAAGCTACTGATCCCTTGATGATGATTTTGATTTTTAAATTGACGTAATTGTATTTTCATTGAATTTTTACTTTTGAATTATTATTTTATTGAGTTTATTGTTCTTATTGACAAGTATCATGTATACTATTATTTGGACTACTATGTAACTGAATGTATGTAAATAAGGAATCATTATGTTGTACTGATTGTAAATAACAATGTATGTAATATAAAAAAGAAGGGTAAAAAAGAAATAAAACTATAATGAATGAAAAAACAAAAAATAGACATGAAACAGCCCTGATTACGTTAGGGGGAGGAAAAAAAAAAAAAAAAAAACTACTGATCCCGGGTAACATAGGCTATATAATTTACGTAGTCGGGTTTTAGTATTTATAAAAAATATGGTTACGACTATATAGTATATAATAATTGTCCATGTATAGTGGACACTAGCAGCATAGAACACACAATGGAGTGATATATTCTCCTCAGACTATTGTGTGTCGCCGTGGCGGCGGTGGCGGCCGCCCAGTTCCCAACTCCCAGTTCCCAGTTCCCAGTTCCCAGCTTCCAGAGCGCATGAAACGCGCAGTCCCCTACAAAGGAAGTTTGAGGCAACAAATCGCTGCCAAATGAATTTGGCAGCGAGCGGACCCGCAGTGATGCGTATCACAGACCTATATATTATAGACGAGGCATGTCGAGGCAACACTTAAACTGCCCTACTTTTGCGGTTGTTTGGGGCAGTCGAGGTTTGACATTAGTCATCTAGACTTTTTTTGATATTTGTTTTCCGTAGTATAATCGGCAATTCGCATATAATTGATAAAATCTTCTAAAACCAAATTGGCGTGACTTTTTCTCGTATGAAGATTTTGTCTGTACTTTGAAATCATCGATGCGTATATTCTATACTCTCTTAAAAAAGTTAGTATCATATTATTATAATCTTTTTCCCTCTGAGCACAATACGCGAAAATAGGTATTTAAAACTCGAGGTGCTAAATGGCACTGACTGGGCACCAATCTAAAGACTTGGGCTTGACTTAGTGAGGCTCGAGTCGGTGACTACCAGCATCTCTCAGGCGAATTAATTGCTCTCGTCTTGTTTGATATACTTTTTTAAATGAAATGTTCTCATTACTTTGTGAATCTGCAAATCCCGGGATTTTTTTATATTTTCGGTCAATTCGTTCTCCTTAATCCTTTACAAACATAGCGACAGAGTTTTGATTTTCCGAGCGACTGGATTTTTTTAGCGACCCACGTTTGTTCTACCTCGAGTACTGTCGCGGACAGTCGGACCCGATAATACGAAATTGACTTTTTTATATCTATACTAATATAAAAGAGAGATATTATATCTCTCTCTATTATATACTAATATAATAGAGAGATATAATATTTTTTTATTTGGAAAGGGAAAGGGTGGAGGAAAAATGTACGGTTCCTGTAAAGTGGATTTCCTTTTGCGCGGACGAAGTCGCAAGCAACATCTTGTTTGTCAATAATTGTCATATTGTTGACAAACTAGATGACTAGATTGTTTCGATACTCAGATGCGAATATTTGGAATAACATCCCCTCTCCGATACGAACACAACACGTTAGGCACTTTTAGAGGTCACTTGAAAAGGTTTCTCGTTGAGGAGCAGCGTTAATATAATACGATAGTTGGGAATGTGTCGTTCATATGAAAAACAACATTAGTTTTATTTTAAATAGATTATTTAGATCGTATAGAGTAAAGAGAGATTAGTTAATTACTATTTCTTTATTCGTGTATTATATAGAGAATGTTTGCCCTACTATGTTGTATCTGAAGTGTTGTTGTCTAGCAGCTTATATCGTATATTACACAGACTTTTATTTGTTCATTTATTATATCATTGTGTCTTTTTTGTTTGTTTATTGAAAATAAATTTTCTGTCTTTCTTTCTTATAAAATCTGTTCATTCTAAGTTTAACTCTATATTCTTGTTTTAGGTGCAAAACCACTTTCACGTTTCATTTTGTCACTTATTTTTTTTAATTTCCTGAAGCTTAATAAACAGTTAGCTAACAAATTTTTTTATATAACATACAGGACTTGTAATTAAACGTTATAAAATTTTTAGTCCTATACAAATTCTTTTCATGTAAACCGAACCGAACTCCACAGTAGATACGGCTATATCGAGTCACAAAAAACAAGAGACCAAAAAGTTAATTGTGATTATTTGGCGAGAGAGAATGAATCATTAAAAGTTCCAGCGCGCGCCTCACCCCCCCGCAAATTTAAATAGGGCCCGCGCGCACCGCGGGCCCTATTTACATTTGACAATTTATTCGGAACCGAATTTCAATTTTCCGGCCCGGCGGCTCCGGCGCTCCCGCGGGCCTGTAGATTGCACTCGGAGCCCCCACCCTCCGCCCTGCCTCGGTTATTGTACGTGTAAGTACAGGTGTGGCGAGGGCTGATCAGCTGTCGGCGCGGGGCGGGGGAGGTTATGAAGCTTGTTTTCGGCTCGGCTGAGCGCTCGCTGAATCGTACACACAATCACGACGCCCGTACTCCGCGAACCTCGCACTCACAAATCATCTGTGCGCGTGTTTAATGTTACTGACGCAACGTGCTTGCCTTCTTGGCAAGCCAATACATACTCTGAGTAAATACTCACTACAAGCTTTACAGCATCACGACTTTAGAGCGGCAAACCGTAAAAAAGTTGATATTATGTATCCTGCATAAGTGGCTATAGTTACCAAGGGCATGATAAACTCGACGAACGAATCTCATAAAAATCCTGTTCGAATAGACTATAATCATAGTTAGTTACTTACTGCTAATTATATTATTAAATAGCATTACGTAACGGACATAAAATCTGCACGAGATCCAACATGTGTCGGCGCCTCGTCACATTACATCTATTGCCGGCTCACCGGAACGTGACAGCAAATGCCGGATGCCGGAGACCGATAACGGAGGCTGCTGCCGGACCGCGTTAGCCGATGCTGAACGCCGGATGCCAATGCCGGACGCCGGATGCCGATGCCGGACGCTGGTAGCCGGATGCCAATGCCGGACGCCGAATTCCCATGCTGGACGCTAGATGCCAATGACGAAGTAAGGCCGAAACGTCCACAAATGATCCAACTTTTACTGACCCTCCACGAAACATTTTCCTTCTCGGGCTCGTGAGTATTTTCGCATCCATTTTCCTTAAGAGGGGTATATTCGATATAAAACATTTCTGCGCATTTTCCTCCCGTTTTTATATTTCCTTCCTTTTATCTGACGCCACGGCCGAACACCACTCACCGGGACGCCGCGCCGGCAAATTCACCGCCTTCGATTAAAATAACCGAACTGTCTTACACAACTTAGCAAGTGTACCACTTGTACTCTATGTAAAAATATAAGTGGAAGTTAAGGCGTAAATGATTATGTTGTCTTACCCCTCCGTTTGAATTAGCTACTCAAAAAGTTACATATTATTTACCCATTTTACAAAACATTTGGAATAGTTTATAGAATCAGGCGTTACTTTGCGGAAAACCATGTATACAGTTTAATTGATATTATATCGAGCAATATCCTGCAAAAACATACCCACAACCTGCAAGCAAATGTGTGAGTGCACCTCCCACATTGTTTATGCGTACACTCACAAACAAGAGCGTGCAAACACCACCACCACACAAGTAACAATTTAATTCGTTGCCTGTGTTGTGGTGGTAATAACAAATAGCATTTCTTCCCGAACCCAGAGCATCCTCAGGAAGTGGACCTGAGAACAAAGTTCGTTAGTCAACTTAACGAACTTTGTTCCCAGGCCTACTTCCTGAGGATTCTCCGGGTTCGGGGCGAAACGCGCGTCGAGTTTTGCAACCTGCATGGTGGTGTGGGCCTTGCACGATCTTGCTGACATTGTTGCTTGTGTGGTGGTGGTGTTTGCACGATCTTGTTTCTGAGTGTACGCTTAAGCAGGATTGGAGGAGGGAGGTGCTTTACGCATGCTTATGCGTGTACTCACATATTTTCTTCCAGGTCGTGGGTATGTTTTCGCGGGATATTGCTAGATATAATATTAATTAAATTGTATAAAACATTTGGACGTTGCATACAGCAAGTTAGGCGAGTTATCCTCAGTAGCAGATATAGAACTGTTTTGACTGGGGACCGGCATTTAATCAACACCCTGGGTGTCTAAATGGCTCGCTACAATAACAAGGGTCTACGATATGTACAGCCAGTTTGCACGAAAAATAATAAATAGTCGTCATTAATTGTTATGCGTGAAGAACTAAACCGTAACGGAATAACAGCGGATTAATGCTGACATAAAAGTCAAGAAATTTACGAGAAAAAAACGCCGTAAATTGCGGATAATTTGTTGAGGAATGCCGAGCGGGTGTGCCGCGCGGGGGGAGGAGGGCGCACTAACGCACTAAATAGTTCTGCCGTTTTCCCGACCCTCCCTAATAAGGGGGATAATGCGTGAGGGACTCCCCCGCCTGCCTAATGCCGGCGCAAGGCCACAGACATAAATATTGCGTATGTGTAATGGAACAGTGCATCATATTACATGATTTCGTAAACATAAGCCCCGCTTAGTAAACAGCCCGCGTCCGCAATAAAGTTAGGATATAGCAAGGCTGGATTATTTTTACCTAATAAACGACGGATATTAAAATGTGCTAATACAATCTTATGAATAGATAAGGATAATGAAGAGAATTAAGCTGGAATATGATCAAAAAGTATTCAAGTGCAAGTTCTCACCTGACGATGGTCGTCCTCCGCTCCGAGTGGCGGGAGAGGCGGATTTACATCACAAAGAGCTCATTATACCGCTCCGGAGCCCGCGACCCGCTCTCCGGCGGGGGAGGGTTCCCGGCTGTGACGTCACGTTGTGGACACACAACACGAGCCTGATTTGGATGTCACGAAGTGATGACAAAACTTTCGCTAGTTAAATGTCTTTACTAAAGCAAATTTTCACAGAGTGTAATTTAATGTGATGATTTTTTAAAGAACACAGACTACAAGCGGGTTTTACTCAATACATTAGTGAGGTACGTAATTATACGCTGTACAGGTAACCCCGTCCCGGGGATGACAACTTGACCCACATCCGGGGTGTAACGCTCACAGTAATAGCCGCGAAGATGCATGCCGCGTGATTCTGCTCCATGTAATATTGTGTGTAGATGCCACTGCAGATCTCAGACAGTATAGCACACTGCTAATCAATGTTTATTGTATGTTGTATATATTATGGTAAATCGTATCTTTGGGAATTATGTGTCCCGCGACAAGCCCTACGTGGTGAAATTCAATAAAAGTCTACGTCAAGTCTACCACTTCGAATATTTATTTGTTTCATTGATTCGTGTACAAAATCGGACGAACATAGTTTCGGCAAGTGTGAAACACACAACCGCGTAATAATATATTTAATACGAGCCAGCTTTCCAGTCTGTTTAGGTACTCAAATAACATACGCGTGTAAAATATAAAATTACCAGAATTATAAAAATAGAATATAAATTAAAGGTAGACACGAGTCTACCTTTGAGAGCGAGCGCGGAGCGCGGAGAGAGGCTCGGCGCTCGGCAAACTGAGCCGAGTTAACTCGCGCTCGTTTGTGAATATTCCTCGGGCCTTTACATACATTTTAACAGAATGAAGTTAATTAAATAAAA
Source organism: Phengaris alcon alcon (assembly GCA_037179445.1). Classification (NCBI taxonomy): domain Eukaryota; kingdom Metazoa; phylum Arthropoda; class Insecta; order Lepidoptera; family Lycaenidae; genus Phengaris; species Phengaris alcon. The sequence continues at coordinate 115,284 of JAYRCH010000491.1, read as the reverse complement.
TAACAACCTCCACGTGAGAGTCGTCGAGAGAATATTACAATATAATGCGGGCCACGCGCGGGCGCTGTAGTAGGGGGCGGGGACGCGCTTCTGTAATGAATTCAACCTAATTATGACATCTGCTAATTCAATAGAATATTTAAATGAATGTAAATAAGCAGATTATTGTTGGTTCGCCAGGGTAAGTGGATGAGGATGTTTGTAGCTGCGGAAAACTTGCCCATGCCGACCCCCAGCGCTGCATGAGCCGGTCCCGCTCGACCTCAATCCTCATGAAACCGCAGTAACGCATAGACGAAGCTGGTTCACCCGAAAAAACGATCCAGGCCCTGCGTGTTGTTACGCCTAATTGCTTCAAATTTTGTAAAGTCGATAAAACGTAAGTCTTTATGCATATCGAGATACTCTATCACGCGTTACGAGATATTCGACTTATGTCCCGTCGCGTCTACAGCCAATTGTGCTAACATAGGAGCTTACTAAATTAAAAATTATACATAAATTTTAACTGACAATTATACAATTTTCACTAAGGTCTTTCAATTCAATTTCTTGCAAGCAGGTACTAGTTGTACGGCCTAGGTTGTGGTAAGGACTAGTATCTCAGATCAAAAAAAAGTTAAGCCAGACTTCTGGCACACGCACAGTAAGTCCGGTCTAAACTGCGCCTCGGCGTGTAACAAAACTACGCCTTACCTTGTAAGTTGTAGGGCGAGCTGTCGCGGTGTGTGTGTTTTATGTATGTAGTGCGTAGCCACACGCGCACTACATACATTAAAACCGGTTTCAGTTTTTGTTTGTCTAAGCTCTGTCTTCACTTTTTCATTTGGCCTGAGACTCGTAATATTACGGAAGGAATATTTCGGGACAAGTCGCTCTCACTTCTCGTGGCTAATCTCTGTTGACTTTTAATTAGGTTGTCAAGTTTAGTCACCGACTTAATTATAATTCATAATTCGTTTACGGCGAACAAACTAACACAATTCGAAGGCAAATACTTTGTTTGTTTGTGGCTTGTTAGTTGTTAGTGATCTCCGCTCGTCAGATTGAGTTACTAACTTGCTATATAGTATATACCTAGCTATAAACTGCACGGAACAGAGAACAAGTGGAAGTGGAAAGTAGGCGTGTTTCGCGTGTTACGACTAAACGTTCTTACGCGCACTTATTTTCATTTAGGATTCGCCAAATTTAATTTCACAGATTACAAAACGTCGTAAGTACTTTTCGCAGTATAAAAAAATAAAGTATAAACCTTATCCATTGGTGTGATATGCATAAGGCATATTTTCAATTTTTTATGTGTCTTGAGCTGTCCCGAACTCCCGAGACACGTTGATCTGTCTTAACTATGAATTGGAATAAATAAATAACCAAGCAGGTGAACTGAACGCACGTAGAAACATATGACAGTCAAGTGGCAAGTAGAACACAGTGAACCGTTAGGGTTAGTTAGCATTTTCAGTATTTTCCCCGTAATTTCTCCAATATCTCTCATCGTTTAAGCCTTCTCTGAACTACCACAACCATTTCGAGACCGTCCACGACTTTTAGCGAGACCAATTCCAATAAATTGCAATGTATTTTTATTTATAAGAAGAAGAAGATGAAACTTTCTCTACTAATATATACTTAAGCGACCAATGAAACGAATTTTTTGTGTGTAGTGATATGTATAATTATTACTATCGGTGTATTTGTGTGAGTTTGACGACATCGACTTCCATACTAATTGTGTCATGTAACACTTCCACTTGTTTTGCACTGTTTCGTAGAGTTTATAGCTATTTTGTTGTAGTTTAAATAAAATTGGCTAAGCTTTAAATTAAAGACTCATAATACTATAATAATCTTATAGGTATATAAAAATGGACTGCAATTCCAATGTCTCGCTAAAACTCGAGAACGGCTTAACTGATTTGGCTAATTTTGGTCTTAAAATAATCGTATCAGTTCAGGGAAAGTTTAAACGGTGAGAAACTTTGGAATCACTCCGGGGAAAATATTAATATTGTATTATTGTAGATTGATCAGGCTTCTTCCTCACATTTTTTTTTTCAAAGCAAAATACTCGAGAGCTATTATAGAAACTATTTATTGCCGAAGCAGCGGAGCGGGACAATTTAACGAGACCCCCCCCCCCCCCCCGCTTCCCCACGCCTCCCGTTAAAATAGGGGCAAACACGTTATTTATTACACGCTGAGCATTTACAGTGAGGCTCACAACAGATAGACAGCTAACGATGGCCTCCTCCAGCCTCCTGTTTCAATAACGAACTGACTTATTCGACGTCATGTGAACTGCTAACAATAAATAAACACAAAATTTCCGAAAGCGTTGTCTTAGCTTGTAATTAAAAGTTTGTAGGAGTCGGGCTTCCAAAGCCAAGGATGGGTAAATGAATGTATCTTCCATTACTCATGACTACTGACTACTGACTACTGACTAGCGACTTCTAGGCAATAGTTGTACTATTCCATCTCGTCTCATACTCACACTCTGTTCAGATCCAAATCTAAAAGTGAACTAATATCTTGATGGATGCTTCCACACCACGTCAATGCAACTAGACAAGGGAAATATATTTAATACTGTTATACTATGCACATATTAAAGATTTGTATTATACTGTACATCAATTTAATACACATTCAATACCCAGGAACAGGAACACAGAAAAACTTTTTGTCCCATCGGCGGGATTGGAACCCGCGACCTCCGGCTTAGGAACCGACGCGCTAACCACTGAGCCACAGATGTCGCTGAACCAAGAAACAATAGCGCACTACAATGTCGCTTATTTGACTGTCACTTATTTACTGAGCGATAAACAAATACAATGAATAATGTAAAATAAAAAAAAAACATATTATCTTATACTTTAAACGAGACAATCTTGTATATATTATATCATCGTAATCTCGGCAACGGCTACAAATATTTACATAAAATTTAATATGCAGGGAGTTTTGGGGGAGAAAAATTGGTCTAGCTAGGTTTTGTCCCCGAGAAACTGCGCGTTTTTAAGTAATATATGTTTTTTTCTTTCGTTGGGCAACAATATATCAATAATTTCGACTCTATAATGTCAGTCCGATTGGCAGCTTGGTTAATTTTTGCGTTGTTTGGAAATTCGGAATGTGGTGAGTTCGAACCCCGGTAAATATTTTGTGATTCTTTTTATTTTTTCTTTAAATCTTCTAGAGCTCCGAGCAAAGCTCGGTTACCAAGGTACTCATTAATATTAACTCGATGGTTTCATCAGTGCATCATTGAGTAACCTTGTACCAGTTGCGCGGGCTGTACCCCGATGCCCGGGGTTCACTGTTAAGTGCTCGGGGCGTAAGTGTCAGCGATGTAGCACTAGATTCATAATGAGCTAGTGAAGTGCTCCCCCGCCCCACCCGCGCCTCAGGCGGGAGGTTGAAGGTCGCAGGGCAAGGTCACGCGGTGCAACCTCCGCTGTTAATATTGTACGAGAGTGCAAAATGTTTTATTTCTCTCGCTGTAAGTTCTGATCAACTGCTCTGTTATTCAACGTTATTTGTCGACAAATGCATACAAATACTGTCTAGAGGCTACTGATACTAGTTAATTATATAAATAGTAAATACCATCTCTCGTACTTTTGAGGTCCACCAGCTTTGTACGAGCTATATTTACTGAATTTATATTATCTATCTATACTTCGCTTGCACTAACTTTTATGTCGTAGGTCGTATGTCGTGGGCGTAGTTCGTAAGCGGCGACTGGTGACTGGTGAGTGCATTCTAGCGACGAAGCACTCCGGAATGTAGAGCTTCGTATGTACGTGATATGGGTAGGTCTAGGTACGTACAGTGACGTATACAACTGAACCTTACCGTTGAGATCTCTGTGACGTCAGCGCGGCGGTCACGCGCCGCTCCCCAGCCGCTCCCCATCCGCTCCACACATTTACATTAATGTATCGACGAATCATCATACATTATTCAACATTAAAAATAACACATTTGAATAGATCAAGTCGCTGGGCGAACCTCTACAAGACGTCGCACGTATCCAAAATGTTTGCCAGACAACATTATTAAGTGGCTCTCTCTCTCGCTAGATAAGCAGCTTTTATAAAAACAATTGAATTGTGAATACGGTAATATTACTACGGGCAAAATGTGTGAAAGAGTTCAAACAATATATTATATTATTAAAGTTATTGTTCATCGAGGGAAGACATGTGTATGTTACAGAATGTATAATCATATGTTCTGTAACATACACTGCGACACGACAATTTTATACAGAATGTTTTAGTTCACACTTATCAAGCCAAGAGGGTATTGATTAGTCGATAAAAATACCACCATTTAAAAGGTGTTTCGCAAAATGTAACGATGTACCGTGATGTAACGTGTAACGACGAACGAAAATATCACGATGACCATTTCTATAAGCCGCGGTGTGTTCTTTGTACCGAGTTACAAAGTTACGTCCAGTTTGAGCCACGTATACTCTATCGCATTCAGAACAATCGATTTTATAGACACCGAATTCATTAATTGTCACAACAAGGACTGGATTGATTTAAAATATCTATTTATAGTATTTTTGGCAAGCCACCCTTTTTAACCTGATGGTAAGCAGCTACCGTCGCCCATGGACACTCGAAACATCAGAAGAGCTGCAGGTGCATTGCCGGCCTTTTAAGAGGGAATACGCTCTCTTCTTGAAGGTTCTTGAATACGACCTGTATAGATCCGGAAATACTGCTGGTGACAGTTCGTTCCAGAGTTTTACAGTGCGCGGCAGAAAGATACAGTTAAGAAAGTTAAAGTTAGGCCCTTCGTTGGATACGATCCAGAGGGAGCAGTTGGTATTTTGGCGCCCCTGCCCAGAGATGAGAACAATATTCCATATGAGGCCGAACCTGCACCTTGTAGAGTTGTAGGCGTTGGTCCGGACTGAAGTACTGTCTCGCTCTGTTAAGAACACCAAGCTTCTTCGACGCTAACTTGGCCTTACCCTCTAGATGATATCGGAACTGGACTTCACTCGATATGTTGACGCCAAGTATCTCAATGCTAGGGGAGATGGTTAAAGATGTGCCCTCGAAACGAGGATATACGACCATTGGAGACTTTTTAGTTGTGAACGCGCAGACTTGTGTCTTGGCGGGGTTGAATTGGACTAAGTTACGTCTACCCCATTCAGATACTTTCTCCAATAAATTCTCTATTTTAGACACAAGGTCGTTTCTACTCTCAATGACAAATGTCATTGAGAGTCTATTTTAGACAATGATTTATCCGAGAAATAATGGGGGAGCCCGTATATACAGCATCACCTGTACTATCATCCGCATAGCAATGAATGCCGTTGATCCGCAACATGTCATTGATATGCAGTATGAATAGGGTAGGCGATAGCACACAGCCCTGAGGGACACCAGCATCAACAGACTGAGTTTCCGAGCATTCGCCGTCAACTACGACCTTTATGCGTCTATCTGCTAAGAAACTAGTGACCCACTTACATAATTTCTCGGATAGCCCGTATGATGGAAGCTTTGATAGCAGCGCTTTATGCCAAACCCGATCAAAGGCCTTCGCAATATCCAAACTAACAGCCAATTCCTCTCCCTTCGACTCAATTGCCTGAGCCCAACGATGAGTTAGGTACGCCAAGAGATCACCAGCCGAGCGACCCTTACGGAACCCGTATTGTTTGTCGCTTAGTAATCCCTGGCCGTCCAAGTATCGAAGAAGCTGGCTATTGATAATGGATTCCATTATCTTCGAGAAGAGAGAGGTTATAGCGATTGGTCTGTAGTTGGAAGGGTTTGAGCGATCACCTTTTTTGGGGATCGGGTGCACCAAGGCTGTCTTCCAAGAAGCCGGGACGATGCCAGAAGAGTAGGAGAACCGAAAAAGACGCGTCAAGACCGGAGCCCACTCTGGAGCACACTTTTTCAACACAATAGGAGGGATTGCGTCAGGCCCACTTGACTTTTGGATATCAAGGGAATGGAGGGCTTTTCGCACTGAGCACTGATGAAACATAATATTCGACATGATGCTCGTGCATCGCAGTATGGTCGGTGGTTTCTGCCCCCCGTCATCCAGGGTCGAGTTTGACGCAAAGAGCTTGCCCAGAAGATCGGCTTTGTCTTTTGCGTCCTGGGCCAACGATCCATTTCCTACGTGTAGGGATGGTAGGGTTGGCTTGCAGAAATTTCCTTCAATAGCTTTGGCCAGAGACCAGAATGCACGGGTTTCCGAGGGGAGGTGCTCAAGTCTCTTACCAATTCTATTGACGTGCTGTTTCTTTGCCCGAGTGATCTCTTTCTTGAGGGACCTAGAGGCAAGGTTGTACTCCTTTTTATATGTGCTGGTATTTAAATCCCGAGCAGACACTGCATTGGCCCAGGATTGGTAACCCTCCTGCTTCCGGCGAGAAGCTTTTTTGGGGGATGAACCAAACCAGGGACGAAATCTGCCGCCAGTTGGCACTACAGAGGACAGAATGAAAAGTTCCATCCCTTGCATCACCACATCGGCAACAGAGTTGGCAGTGTTGTCGGGATCATCCGGCGAGAAGCACACGTTCCCCCAAGGATAGGATGCAAAAAACGACCGCATCCCATCCCAGTCTGCTGACTTGTAGTGCCACACACTACGGTATTTAACAGCACGCTGTCGTAACACCGTCGTAAGTGGCACAGAACTCCTAACAAGGCAATGATCCGATGAACCAAGTGGTGCGATTACGGATATTTGGTAGCCGTCAGGATTTGAAGTCAGCAGAAGGTCCAACAAGGAAGGATTCTGGCCATCCACATCTGGGATGACTTTGTTGCTTTGGTGGTGTTTGCACAATCTTGTTTTGAGTGTACAGTGTATACATAAGCAGTAAGGGAGAAGGGAGGTGCTTTACGCATGCTTATGCGTGCACTCACATATTTGCTTGCAGGTTGTGGGTATTTTTTCGCGGGATATTGCTAGATATAATATTATTTCAATTGTATGCTTTGGACTTCCGCAAAGTAACGCCATTAGGTAGCTGACAAGGGTTAAAACTTCTGTTTTATTTAGATTTTTATTAATTTCTTTAATCGTGTTTTATAGTATTTCAGATGCTCCACCAGTACAAAACTTACTGCATTTATGACTATCTTAATCCTTAATCATGGCCCTGGCCCCCATAACTATCGTGAAATACGCTGTATATAGGATGGTTTTACGATATGTTATGTATTTATGTATGTCAATTTAATGACACCGTTGAGTAGCAAAGAAAACACTACGTTTAGTAGAAAATAAGATATTCACCTTGAGGCCATTAGCTTGCGTAAGTTAACGCGTTCGCCGATTACTGGTCCGAATGTCGCAGCCTGCACAGGTGGACGTCATAACACACTCCGATTACAGCAAGCGCTTCGACCGCCTCCGCGAGCTATCGGCCATCGGTATCAGGGGTGACTTGTGCAGATGGTTTACCTTCTAGGTGCACACATATTCCCGAGGGAATACCTCAAATATCCCTTTTGGGACATTTGTTATTCAATATTTTCATCAGAGATGTGTTTTCTAGTTTTTCGTTTTCTTTGCTGATGAAGATACTATGTTTAGTGAAAAGTATTGTCGACGCTGCAAACATTCAAAAAGATCTAGATAGTTTTCACCGTTATTGTGTCATAAACAAACTAGATTTAAATGTGTCGAAATGCTATGTATGCTCATATACCCGTAAACCCAACACAATAACATATCCATATAAGTTTTCCAATACTATGTTAACAAGAGTCAATACTATTAGGGATCTAGGTGTCACTTTCGACGCTAAAATTTTATTAAAAAAGCCTCCAAAGCATTGGGTTTCATATTTAGATTATCTTTCGATTTCACGCGCATGAAAACAATCAAAATTATTTACTGTGCTTTTGTACTTAGAATATTGCTCACCCACATGGAATCCTAACTACGCTACCTACATTAATCGCATTGAGAATATTCAAAAAAGTTTTTAAAATATATCCAGTTCCAAGTCCAGGACCTACTTGCCTCATTACGTGGAAAGATGAAAAAGTTCCATATTCTACCACTCGAAGAACGGCGTAACGAATTGCCGATTTATCGCTCCTATTTAAGATAAACCAATGGTTTAATTGATTGCTCAGAACTAGTAAGCAAGTTCGAGCTTAGAGTACTAACTGGTTCGCTTAGGAAATACCAACTCCTTCCAGCGTCTCGGAGTATGTACCGACATAATCGTTACCAGTACCGTTTAACAGTATAAAAATGTAAGAAAAATTGCTAATACGAGTATTGTGTTTAAAATTAAGCCAAATCATTTTCCTTTACTTTTGCTCGTCCTTTTATTGTCTACCTCATTTTCAATATTATAATATTAGTTAATCGTGAAAACTTACGATTGGCCCTATATTGTTACTCTGTTGTAAGTTTTCCTTGAAAATAAAAATAAAGGAAATTAAAAGGCAACTAGTTAGTTTAAACTATGTATTTATATTAGCGATCCACATTCTTAGTGAAAACGAGGGACGGGATAGTTTATCGGAAATATAATAGAATATACATACAAAGTATTAATAAGTACAAAACATAACGACCGAACATAACCCGCGGCGGCCCCGAGCGCCGCTCTATACACATATTTACACTCGCCGCCCGCCGCACGGCGACGCGCGGCAACGCACATGACACTCGCGGTGCGGACGGCCGCGTGGCGTAGCACGGGTGAGCACTGCGCCGATTTACGACTAGCGGTCCTACTGAATTCGACTAACGGAACACCCGGCAATGGCACGGGCGGGCGCTGCGCTCCGTCACACCGTGGTCTCGCGGTCCACGTGAATGTACTCGACGGAGCGCTCGTGCCGTCAGGACGCGGCTGACGAAGCGCGCGACGCGTCGTACAGCAGTTCCTCAGTCAGCCGTCGCGGTGCGCCGCCTGCCGGCCGCTTGTGAGTGCGCCGCCGCCGCAGCGCCACGGCCAACAGCAGAAGCAGCACCAGAAGCGCCGCCGCCGCACCCGCGCCCGCGCCGCCACCCGCGCGCAGCGCCGCCAGCAGCCGCGCGCCCGCGCCGCACGCGCCCGCCTCATCCGCACCGCCCGGGCAGTCCATGCCGCCGTCACACCACAACGCCGCCGGCATGCAGGCGTCCAGCGAGGCGCACCAGTGCGAGCACGACGCGTTGCTCGGCACGCCGCCTGGCCCCGCCGCGCCGCGCCACACCTCCATCCAGGCGAAGCGCGCGGCGCCCTCCTCGCGCGCCGCCCACACAACGAGCAGCGCGGGCGCGCGCGCGGCTGCGCCGGCCCACCACTCGGCGCTGAATAGCTGCACAGCGCGCGCGTCGTCGGCGCCCGGGCACACCGCCTTGAGCAGGCGGGCGGAGTGCGCGTCGTACACGAGCACGCGGTTGGCGGTGGCGCAGGGCGGGGCATCCACCGTGCCGGCCGGCAGCTCCTCGCCCCATACGCGCAGAAACACGCTGCGGTTGCCGCGTGCCGTCAGCAGGAATGGCGTTTCTCCGCACGCTGATATCCTGTTGCCGCTGTGCGACAAGTTTACAGGTTAATCTTCTTATCCTCTTTTTACAGAATGTTTGGAGGTTCACATATCATGAGAGAAGATTTTGTTGTTTTACATTTACATAAATGTTGCAGTTTTTATTTTATTTCACTGTGCAAACGATTTTCACGAGTGTTCAATAAATGATCTAAAATTATTTTTCAGGTTTAATTGTGTTTAGATTTATGAACTTTGATTACTTCTGTTGTTGCTATGAAATTAAAATTGATGATGAAACCTATTTTCTATGCTGTATTATGACAATGTTTTTGTCATAATACAGCATAGAAAATAGGTTGGGTATTGAAAAAATACAAAAGTATATTCTATACGACGATGCAACTGACAAAGGGTTAAAATGATTTGTCATCACTTCTGGATCTCTTTTCCTTATCCTGTATAATATTTACAAGTACATTACCTGTAGGGGTAAACGAGGTGGACCCTGTGTCCGGGGGGCGGAAGGCGGCGCGCAGAGGGACAGTGCGCTGGCGCAGGGCGGCGCTGCCAGTCCGCGCGGAAGTGCAGGTGGCGGTGGTCGTCTGCGGGCGCCAGCGCCGCCGCTGCCAGCTCCAGCTCCAGGGCCGGCCCACCCGAACGCAGCGTCAGCGGCGCGCTCACGTTATCGCAGATGCAGCCGAGCGGCACTCGGTACCCGGGCCAAGGCGACTCGAATATGCGCAGGTGAGGCACGCGCAGCGGCGGTTCGCCTGCGTCGTCTAGCTCCATCGGCGTCTCGCTTGGCCGCGGCTCCCCGCCATCCGTCTCCAGCACGCATGACGGCCGCCCGGTCACCGGGTCGGCACGCGTCACGCAGCGGCCCTCGCGCCCAAACGTCGCCGCCAGCAGTCGCAGCTCCACGCGGCCGCCGTCCGCCTGCAGCCGATACACGCAGCGCAGCCGCCGCCCGCCGCCACGCCCGAACCACAGCGCGTTGCGCGGCGACGTGAACGAGCCGGGTTCAGTGAGACGGCGCGCGCACTCTGCCGGCTCCGCACGCACTCTCGTCTCGGAGATCGGCAGCGGGTCGCCCTCGAGCCGGGCGTCGATGAACTCATAGTGCAGCGAGAAAGCAAGAGGGTGTGTTGCAGTTCCGGGCCGGGTGGTGGCCGCCATAGCCAGCAGCGGCGCCGCCGATACGTAGCCGTCGGGCGGCGAACAGGGCCGTGGTGAGCGTGTAGCGTTGGCCAGTGCGGCGCGCGCGCATAGCGCCGGCGTGGCGTCGCAGTAGCGGCCTAGCAGCGCGCCCGCATCGCTGCCCCCTCCACCGTCCCAGATGCGCAGCTCCACGGCGCAGGCGCCGCTAGCGCCTGCGAGCGGGTCGGCGGCGGGGCGCGGAAGGGTAGTGACACCCGCCTCCTCGTCCCGCTCGCCACTCTCGGCGCGCCGCGGGTCCACGAGCGAGTAGTGCGTAAAGCTCGAGAAGTATATCCATACGAGATCACCTGCGGAAGCGTTAGGTCGGTCATAGCACGGGTGGATCTATCGCGACTACGTAGCGGGTAGGTCGGGGACAAACGTACCTGGGCGGCCATGGAAGGTCCAGGTGCAGGTGGTGTGTGGCGGCAGCGTGTGTGCCGGCGCCCGCAGCCGTCCGCGGCGTCCGCGCGCCGCGCTCGCCGTCGAGTTCAGCTCCTCCTCGGACGAGGACGCCTTCACGTGGAACTCGCAGCGTCGGGCCTCCCTTTTCGAACAGAAACGTTCACACAATATGTTTCGTGTATTTTACGATTCGTCGTATTCGAATCGAAGGTCGAGCGTCGTACCTGGCGTAGTCGAGGGAGTCGGAGTTGGCGAAGATGACGTCGACGTCGAGCTCGAAGCCTCGCAGTGGCGCAAGCGCGGGCGCGGCGCGCGGCGGGGCGCTGAAGGGCGAGGAGTGGAAAGCCACGAGCATCTCGGGCCCGCGCGCCGTAACCCGCGGCAACCAGTCACCGCCGCAATACTCCACCAGAACGGGGTCGTCGGTGCTGGCGCCGTCGTACACGATGAGGCGATCGCGCTCGCCTGTGCACTCGCGCCACGCGCGCACGGCCCGCCCCGTCTTGTTGAGGCTAGCCATGGAGATGGAGCGCTTGATCTGCATCTTATGCGAGAAGTCCTGACGCACGGAGATCATGGCGTGCTTGCATGTGGGGATGTCCTTCTGGCGCAGCGACCAGTAGCAGGTGACGTTGCGGGGGTACATGCCGGGATAGTTGGGGCTCTGAAGGCGGCACGGCTTGCGGTGGCACTCCTCGTACGTGCGCGTGCAGTACGTACCCGGCGACACCGCGCCGCGCTCCAGCGGCGCCTCCGCCGCGCCGAACCTGCGTTCCCATCATCGTTAGCGGATACAACAAGGTATATTAATTGTTTTCTTATGTATTTAAATTTTAAACCAAAACATTTGATTTGTCCAAAGAACAATCATGTATGTTGTACCTTGGCCAGTTTTCGAACTTATTTTAAACATCTTAAAGACGTGTAAGTGTATTATATATATACAAGTCCCCACTGACTGACTGACGTATAGACGCGCCCATAGCCATAACCGCTAATAGTAGAAACTCGAGGACAGTAGTTTTAATTTACAATTCAAACACGTACAAAGAAGGGTTTTTGAAAAATTCCTCCCTTAATTCGGCGAAATAGAGGATGAAAATTTGTATGGAAAATCTTTAAATCTGTACGTACTGATTTCGATGAAAATTAAGATGCCTGCTCTTAAATACAATTTATTGATTATCTCCATTTTTCCATGGATCTGAATCAAAACAATTACAGGAAATGAATGTGAGAGAAAATTGTACAATCCAGTACCTTACCCGACTGCCAGGAACGGTTATGATGTCGTGTCGTGGGTGGGTGGTGTTGTGTCATGTCGAAAAAGTGTCGACCACAAAGGTCGACATGCTCTCGGTTAGATTTTTCTCTTGTAGCGTCTACAATAATATATTTTTACAATAAAAAAAATGGCCTTATTGCCCGTGCGCATACTCCAGACAGGCCCCGCGAAGCGCAATTTCTGCGTCAAATTAATGTTTTAAATTAACTTCATGTCTTTCAAGAAAAAAATATTGACCTGATTATTCTAACATTTTTATTGTAACATTTTAAATCACATGTTGTATTTCTATTATAGATACTATGTTATTAAAAAAAAATGCTAATTTGCTTAATTTAATCATAATTCCTTGACATGTTATAAAACTAGCTTTCTACAATTTTAATTACTTAATTTCAATGCCAATGCTTTAATTATATTTTTGTCTTGCTTGTGTATTATTGTTGTATTCTATATTTTTGACTAATATTCTATGATTGTCCCAACCGAAACCATGACATAATAATAATTTGTGTATATAATAATTAATAACTAAAGTTACATTTTTACTCACCTGAATTTAATAGATTTTTAATTTTGTTTTAATATTATTGTAATCTAACGTAAGTACCCATATATTCTTTTAACTTGTAAATTTTACTAAAATATGTTGTATTGTGTGTTATAAAACAATGTTGTGCATGTCTTTAATTGATATAAACACTGTTAATGGACCAAAATGATAAGTATGTAAGCTTGTGTTTGTATTGTTGCTATGCCAAATAAATAAAATAAAAAAAATAAAAATAAATTAAAATTAATAATAATGGAAATAGAGTTCCGAGAGTATGGACTTTTTATTGGAAATTTTCTCCTTTTAAAAGTGCTTTTTATAGTATCTCGTATTATTTTCTTTCGACGTTCCAAAGGACGTGGCAGTGATACCCAAAGACCAGAGTGCTAAGTGTGAGATTTTCTTTGTGCAAAAAGAAAAACTTACACTTAGCACTAGGTAGCGTCAAGCTAGCCCTGATTCTTATAGATATCAATGTGTTGAACTACGGGAAGATTGTTTTTATTACACTAGTTTAGGCCGTGGGCCTCAGGTTGCTAAACTTAGCACTAGGTAGCATCAAGCTAGCCCTGATTCTTATAGATATCAATGTGTTGAACTACGGGAAGATTGTTTTTATTACACTAGTTTAGGCCGTGGGCCTCAGGTTGCTAAACTTAGCACTAGGTAGCGTCAAGCTAGCCCTGATTCCTAAAGATATCCATGTGTTGAACCACGGGAAGATTGTTTTTATTACACTAGTCTAGGCCGTGGGCAACAGGTTGCTAAACTTAGCACTAGGTAGCGTCAAGCTAGCGCTGATTCCTAAAGATATCCATATGTTGAACCACGGGAAGATTGTCATTATTTTCAAAATATTCAGATTAGTCAGTTAGTCAGACTGTCAAAATAAAACAACAGCACACACATTCAACTTAACCCTACTATCACAATTTTAAACTTAATTTTAAAAACGCCTACACTAATATCACACTAATTTATCACAGTTCTTTCTGTTTACGTCCACAACAATTTTCTTACAAAAATCGAGGAAGATGTCCCTCTTTTTGCCCCCCAGGATGGAAGGCAGATTCTCACCCGTCACGGATGTGCCCAATTTCTGCTCAATATCATATCTATTGCTAGCAAAAATCGGGCACTCCAGTAACAGGTGAGGAACCGTCTCCTCAACTCCCGGATGACACGAACACGACGGATCCTCCTTCAGCTTGAATCTGTTCAAGTAGAAGGCGAATCCGCCGTGTCCGGTCAGAATCTGTGTGGTGTGATGTGTGATGTCTATTTTATTGACTTTCTTGTATGCAGCAGCAGCGCTTGGGAAAAAGAGCTTCGTGACTCCGGCCGTCCCTCCCACTTCATATCTCCTGTCCCATTCCTCAACCGTATCCTCTCTTAAGATACGCTTGACGAATGAAACAGGACACAGATCGTAGTCAGGTTTCCTTTTCAATCCCAGCGCGGCCCCCTTGGCTAATTCGTCAACCCTCTCATTCCCTCTCAACCCTGCGTGCGCCTTAATCCAAAACAGGGAGACCTCCTGCCTCTGCGATGCAGCTTTTCGGAGGGCCTTCCTTGTTTGCACTGCCAGGGGATGAGGGGAACTGAGGGTGACTGCCTGGAGAGCCGATCTGGAATCGCTAAGGATACCGACCTTCGTCATTCCACTCTTGCAGGCTATACTTACTGCTCTCTTGAGCGCTAGAAGCTCGGCTTGGTAGACGGTGCAATACGGCGGCAACGCAAGCTTGACGGCCTTCGTCTCGGCCTCACCCTTCCATACGGAGAGTGCGGCCCCGACTCGACCCTCAATCTTGCTGCCGTCCGTATAGATCCTATGGACGTAGCCACGTCCATAGGATCTATACGGATAACAGCCGTTAACCACGTCTGCATAAGAGTCCTCGTCTACCAACCTGAACTTCAGCTCTACCTGCTCTGCCGGATGTGGGTCCTCAATCGCTGGAGCCATTCGTTCCACCGCCCTGTCCTTCAACACCGGGTGTGACACCCCTTTCTTGATCTCATAGAGCCTCGAAGCTTCGAGTATCCTGAGATCAAGAGGTAGTATCCCAGCCAACAGCATCGCAGAGTTCAGGGAGACGGTCCGATATGCTCTGCAGATCTTCTGGGCAAAACCCCGTTGGACGGAGTTGAGCCTTTTTTGGACCCCCATCTTTTCCACGGTGGGTGCCCACGCTGCTGATGCATACAGAATAGTCGGCTCTATTGCAGCCATATATATTGTCTTAACTATCTGGGGGTTAAGCCCCCAACCTACTCTGGCTGCTCTGGCTAGCTGCTTGTAGCGCGAGATCGCCTTTTTGCAGACGTCTCCAGTGTGTTCATTGAACGTAAGGTTCCTACGAGTATCTATCTTAAGCCCTAATATTTTAATATTTTCGAAGTATTTTATATCGACACCCCCCCATCGAGAGTCTTGGCACGTCATATTTTAGTTTCCTCGTGGACACTAATGCGCAAATTTTGTGGGGGGCAAATTTGAGCTTGTTCAGCTCCCCCCATTTTTTGATCTTGTCCAGGACCTTATTTGCCTTCCGCTCGATCTCTAGAGCCGTGTCCCCCTCGAACACCAAGACGATGTCGTCGGCGAACGCTTGGTTAAACACATTCGTCTCATCTAACATCCATAGCAGGGGGTCCAACAAGAGGTCCCACAGGATAGTTCCACCTATAGACCCCTGCACGCACCCCTTGTTGGTCTCCCTGCCCACTTCCATTCCAGCATATCTCACTCTCACTCTTCTTTCACTCAGGTAGCTGCTGATCACCCGCCTCATGTTCCCCGGACACCCAACCTCAGCCAATCTAAACTTTATGACTGGCCACCAAGCACTATCGAAGGCCCCCTCTATGTCCAACGATACCACGATAGAAATT
Source organism: Phengaris alcon alcon (assembly GCA_037179445.1). Taxonomy (NCBI): domain Eukaryota; kingdom Metazoa; phylum Arthropoda; class Insecta; order Lepidoptera; family Lycaenidae; genus Phengaris; species Phengaris alcon. The sequence continues at coordinate 99,437 of JAYRCH010000491.1, read as the reverse complement.
TTCTTCTCCTCCCTCTGCTTTCTGACGTGGTTCACCAACCTATAGAGGGCGTCTTCGGTGCTCCTTTGGGGCATGAAGCCATATTGGTTAGGGCTAATCTTGGGCAGCACGCAGGGACCTGAGTCGGGCGACCAGCATCTTCTCGAAGATTTTGCCGAGAACCGGCAGGAGGCCGATCGGTCGATAGGCTTTTGGTACCCGATACGATTCCCTGCCCGGCTTCCTTAGCACCACCACGGTCGCCTGCTTCCACTGTTTGGGAAAGCAGGCGACGGTGAGGCACCTATTCAGCAGAGCAAGGAACCATTCCGAGTCACATTCTACAGCATGTTGGCAGATGTCTGACGTGAGTCCATCCGCCCCGGGGGCCTTTTTGGCGTTGAAGGACCTTACGGTTCTCTTCAACTCCTCCATGATGAAAGGAGGGTCGTCCGGACCCGCCGGCGGTTCGGTGTCCAAGGACTCCGCCCGTCGACGCGTCCGCTGATGTTCCTCACTTTCATCACGTTCCTGGTACTCGGGGTAGAAGGTCTCCGCCAGCCATTCCGCAGAGCTTCGGGCGTCGAGGGTTTCACCGTCCCTCGTAAGGGGCAGATCCTCCTCGCTCCCTGTGACTCTGCTCAACACCCTGTAGATACCCTCCCAGACCCCCTCCCTATCCTGCTTCCGGCAAAACTCCTTCCAACTCTCAACCTGCGCATCCTTAACTGCCTTTTCATACTTCTCTTTCGCTTCCAGGTACAGTCCAACTACGCGGTTTCTGCGATCAGGCGCAGCGTTACGGATCCTGCGTTTCCTCGTGGCGACCTCCTTCTTCATCTGCGCGAGCTCATCATTCCACCACGACAAGGACGAAATCAATGGTGTCTCTGCATGTCTGTGTTATGACTTCCGTGTATCTGTCTATTGCATCTTCTATTTGTTGTGTGCTATGTATTGTGTCTATGTCCTGTACAGTTAATTGTCTGTCCGACATCAGCTGGGTCAGTTTCTCACGAAACTGAGTCCAGTTTGCCTTCTGTGTGTTAAACATGCGTGTGGTACGTATTATGTTTGTGCCTGTGGATTTCTGTTGTCTGATGCCAAATGTTATGCCGTTGTGGTCCGAGCTCGTCAGACCCTCATCAACTCTCCAGTCGCCCACTCGGTCCAGCAGGTCGTCGGAGCACGCTGTCACATCCACGTAACTGGAGTACCTTTTTCCCCCTCTGACGGTATCGAAAGTTGGGGTGTCTCCAGTGTTGAGTATATGTAGACTCATTGCTTCCAGTACAGCAGACACTTCCCTTCCTCGCGGGTCTTCCGCGTCGCCACCCCACCACGGGCTTTTAGCGTTCGCGTCGCCTCCCAAGACCATCTTATCGGACCCCAACTCTCTTCCTATCTGCATAAGATGGTCCAGGTAGGGCCCTACAGGCTTATCGGGCTCGAAGTAGAAGGACACTACAACCGTCTCCCAGGCTTTGGTTCGGAGGGTGGTCACAACTATGTTGGTGTTGCTGAGGGGTGTGTGTAGCTCGACGTCCAGAGTGTCGTCGAATACCACAACACACGCCTTGACAACACCGCCCCCTTCCCCATCGCTCTGGTAGACCCTCACCCCGTTGTATGTCCTCACACTCCTCGCTCCACCTATGTAGGGCTCTTGAAGAAACGCTACGCTAGCCATACGCTTGGTGGCCTCGAGTAATAACTCCCTTGAGGCGATTTGGCTCCGCTGAAGGTTGGCCTGCAATATTCGGTACTGGAAGTACTCACCGGGAACAACCTTAGCAATACGATACCGCCGATCTAGCTAGAGCGTCCCACCTCTTCCTTTCTGCGCACTCTCTGTCAAGGGCACTGTGCTCCGCGCTACCTCTCTTGGCCTTAGTGCAGTTAACGCACTGAGGCACTTCTCTCCGCTGCCACTTTTCGCAAACAGTCCTCATGTGAGGACCTGCGCAGTGACTGCATCTATCCGCTTCCTCCCTGCACACCCTCTTCGTGAGTCCATAGCCGAGGCAGCGGAAGCACTGCACCAACGAACTATGGTCCTCCACTCTCACTCTGCCCATACCTATATGGGCGTATCCTACGTTCACACACCTCATCCATATCTGTGGGCTAACTCTAACTATGAGGTGGTTTTGTAGGGGGTTCCTCGCTCTCATCCCAAACACTACTTCCACCTTTCTCTCCTCCCCCTTCAGGCCCTCAAGGATGTTCGCGTTCTGGTTAGGGAACGCAGTTTTGAAGTCGGCTGCGTTGCACTTCATCACATCCCTGAAGACCAGAAGGGGGTTTTTATTCTTTACTTCTTCCACAACTAGTCCCTCATTCTTTCCCAATCTCTCTTTTACCTTGTTTCTTTCTTCTTCATTTATACAGCCAACAACTACCCTTCTATTCTTAACCTTCCTTACTCTTTCTACCTTGACCCATCCATCCTTCGCATCTACTGTCTTCCTTATTTTCTCCATCAATTCATCTCCCGAATCCTGCGTGTCCCTGGAAGACACCACAACCGAATGCAGTGCCCTTGTCTCGGGGACTCGCTCAGCGACTCCTCTTGAGATAATGCTCGCATAGCTCGCTGGTTTAGCGACGGTTGTGCTGTCTTCCAGGAGCAAACTCATCTTCTCCATCATCACTCTACCTTCTTTCATACATCCTTTCATTTCATCCATCTTCTTCATCATCTCTTTCATTCCCTCATTCATACCTTGTTCTAGTAAAGCTAGCCCTGATTCCTAAAGATATCCATGTGTTGAACCACGGGAAGATTGTTTTTATTACACTAGTCTAGGCCGTGGGCCTCAGATTGCTAAACTTATCACTAGGTAGCGTCAAGCTAGCCCTGATTCCTAAAGATATCCATATGTTGAACCACGGGAAGATTGTTTTTATTACACTAGTCTACGCCGTGGGCCTCAGGTTGCTAAACTTAGCACTTGGTAGCGTCAAGCTAGCCCTGATTCCTAAAGATATCCATGTGTTGAACCACAGGAAGATTGTTTTTATTACACTACTCTAGGCCGTGAGCCTCAGGTTCCTAGACTTAGCACTAGGTAGCGTCAAGCTAGTCCTGATTCCTAAAAATATCCATGTGTTGAACCACGGGAAGATTGTTTTTATTACACTAGTCTATGCCGTGGGCCTAAGGTTGCTAAACTTAGCACTAGGTAGCGTCAAACTAGCCCTGATTCCTAAAGATATCCATGTGTTGAACCACGGGAAGATTGTTTTTATTACACTAGTCTAGGCCGCAGGCCTCAGGTCGCTAAACTTTACGAAAATATGAAAAAAACCCTCACAATAAAGTGTGGTTTCTTAAAACACGCCTTTGCGAAGCAATTTTCAGTTCTCCACTTGCCAGCATCTCTTTCAGTTCTTCATTTGTTTTCACTATTTAGAGACATAATAACTTGATCAGAAAACAATACGCTAAACAAATCACTATGAGTCCAGGACATACAATTTCCAAAAAAGCTAAGTCTAGCAACTGTGGCCATGCCACTATGTAAATTACAGTAATCATCATCATCATCACGACCATCTTCACGCGAAACACGAACATAATAATATGTTGGTGTTTCGTGTGAAGATGGTGGTGATGATGACATAGTTACTAACTACTCATCAGAGTTTTATCCACCGATATCAATGGTGGACGACCTCTGTAGCTCAGTGGTTCAGCGCGTTGGTGCACAAGCCGGGGGTCGCGGGTTCGAATCCCGCTGAAGGAACAAAAAGTTTTTCTGTGTTCCTGGGTCATGGATGTGTTTTAAATATGTGTATAATATAATAAAAATCTTAAATATATGTATAGTATAAAAGTATTAAATATACTTCACGTTTTCTGGTACCTGGAACACAAGTTCTTCGGATACTTAGCACGGGGCCAGATTGACGTGGTGTGAAGCGTCCATAGATATATATTATATTATTAAATAAAAAAAAAATGTCTTTGAAATTTTGCTATTGCCAAAATTATATTTGTGATCATCATCATCACTATAGTATATTTAATGTGGGTCTCACCCACAGAGTAAACTATTTTTTTTTATTTGTAGATAGATGACAGCGTATATTAGTAGCCAGACTTTCTGATATTTCACGAGCTTATTCCACATCAGTTACTTCCTGGTCGATATTCTTACGCGCCATTGGGAATAACTGCTCTACTTGTAACGATTTATTCCTTAGAAAACGATAATTCCTTGGTTTGCTACGTAGACTTTTATAGCAATCAGGACTAGTTTGACGGTACCGGTCTTCTGGCATCACTGCCAAGTGCCATGTTCTTTGGAATGTGGAAAGAGTCATTTTTGGTCTCCAGGCGACATGGTATTGCTGCAACCGTCTGTGAGTAATTTTTTACAAAATGTAACCAAAAATCACACGTTGCGCTAGCCGCTAACATACCCAGTCGACTAATACAGGCTATAACCTGATGCTATCAGCATGAGCTGGGTTTTGTCCTCCCTGTGCCACCCTCGGCACTTATTTATTTTTGTTTAACACAAAGAAAAAACCGGTCAAGTGCGACAACGGCGGAACGCGTACCATCTATACCAATAAATAAAATTGAAGTGTCTGTTTGTAATTTAAAATTAATAGCTTTTTACTTAATACATATGAATGTATATACGGTATTAACAATAAAAAAGCAATCTATACAGATAAATAAATATCGAGCAATTGAGGGAACTCCTCGAAATTTAAATGGACACATATGGTGATTTAGACTTTTTCTGAAGTAGTCCTGATGAATATTTAGGTTGAGAATCGATAAAAATACTAATATTGCTTGCGTTTTTATTCGCGCTAAATTCATTACAGTACGTGTACAGAGAAAGAAGGAAAAATTACAGATAACAATGACAAGTTAGAGCGGGAACCATGACAAGTGACATTTATACCTTTTAAACATAATCTATAGTAGATGTAGCAGAGCGTAGTTGCTGGTTGCTGAAGAATCAATAAAACTGAAAATCGAAGATAAAACTAATATCCGGCAGCGGCGTTTTTTACCCTCCATACATTTTGAGGTTACCGGCGCGGCGTGCACATTCGATCACGTTGGTTAAAATTTGTTTTTACGAAAAGATGTCCAATACAAGCCACAATCCGTTTCACATTGAACGACTTGTCGGAAGAGATAATTACGTGAGTTGGAAATTTGCTGTTGAAGCTTATTTCAATCATGAAGATTTGTGGTGTTGTGGGACTAATACTGACGAAAAAAAGGAAAGAAAAGCAAAATATAAACTTATTTTACTGCTAGACCCGATCATCTATGTACATGTACAAAAAGCTACTACATGTCAGGAAGTCTGGAACAGCTTGCAACAGGCTTTCGATGACAGCGGGTTATACAGAAAACTTGCTTTACTGAGAGATCTCATCACAACTACATTGGACAGTTCACGAAATGTTGATTTGGTTTAAAGATCTTTATTTCCCATTAAGACATTTCGTCACTTACATAAGAACAATAAAATATTACAACGTTTTAAATTTCGACAGTGCGGGTAGATTAAAAAAAAAACATAATAATTATTAAGAAGCGAACGTCTTTGCTATACATCTTGGGTGGTGGTCCAAGTACAAAACGCTATCACTGGTTATATTTGAATAATTATTATAATAAGGTTGAGGATTTAGTTGTCGTTAATGTAATTGCGTAATAATCGTTTAAAAGTATTCAAAGATTTCGCTTCTTTTACAGATTTTGGTAGTTTGTTAAACAGCTGTGCTCCCTTATAAGTAATGTTATTTTTACCGAAATTAGTTCGTATACAAGGTAATACAATGTTACTTGCTCGTCGCGTAATGTACGTGTTTGTTTGTTTTTTTGTTGTAAATGTAAGTTGTGTGTGTATTTGTTGGTGTTTTATTTTGTAAACAAGAATACATGTTTGGTATGTGAATAGTTGAGAGATAGTTAAAAGTTTAGTTTCTTTATAAATAGTGTCTGATGGAGTTAGGTAATTGTAGTTGTATAATATTTTTATAATTTTGTTTTGAAGAACTTGAATGGTTTTTATATTTGTCTTAACAGCGGTGCCCCATATTTCGACTAGATAAAGTAAATGTGGTTTCACTAGGGCATTGTATATTAAGATTCTAGCATTTTTTGGGATGCATCGGATTATTTGATGGAGCCGGCCTATTAAAGATAACAGTTTCTTTTTAATGTGAGTTATATGCGCGTTCCAGCTTAGATTATTATCGAGTATTAATCCGAGGTATTTTTCCTGATTTTTTCTTTGTAAGACATCCCCGTTTATAGATAATGTTAGGTTTTTAGGAATTTGTTTGTCTTTAGCGCTAAAGGTTATGTACGATGTCTTAGCAACATTAATGGTAAGAAGGTTATAGTTAAACCATTTGCTTATAATGTTTAGGTCTCTCTGTGCTTGCCTCATTATGTTAACTAAATTATTACCAAAATAAAATATGCATGTGTCATCTGCATAGAGGGATAGTTGACCTTGCAAACCGGCTTGGTACACATTATTTATGTATACCAAGAAAAGCAACGGACCCAAAATGGAGCCCTGAGGCACTCCGCAAGTGACTAATTTGGGGTTACTCTTTTTCGGTCCGATTTTAACAATTTGGAATCGATTGCTCAGGTATGACGCAATCATTTTGTAGACTGTTCCCGAGATCCCAATGTGCTTGAGCTTTTTGAGTAGAAGACGATGGCTGACAGTGTCGAAAGCTTTTTTTAGGTCTCTAAATACTCCTAAGGCTACTTGCTTTTGATCAATTGCTGTTCTTATTTTGGTTATCACATCAATTGTAGCTCCCAATGTGATAGATTTGGATCGAAATCCGTATTGTTTATCGGATATAAGTTTGATTTTTATAAAGTAGTCGTTTAGTCTTTTGTAAATTATTTTCTCTAGAATTTTGGATAGTGTGGGAAGAACAGATATCGGGCGATAATTTCCAGGAAGAGACTTCGAACCAGCTTTGTGTATTGGGGTTACTTTGGCTATTTTTAAGTTTTCTGGAAATATTCCTTCAGCTAGGAGGAGGTTTAGGCAGTTGGTTAGGTTTGAGACTATATGATTTTTTATGCATTTCAGAGCCTTGATACTGATTCCGTCCCGACCAACACTTGTGCTAGAATCTAAATCATCAATAATTTTGGTGACTTCATCGGTAGTGCATGGTTCATATTGAAACATTGAGGCTTGGGACATGTCAGGATCAAGCCTCGGTAATGTGTGAGTAGTATCATTCTGGAATTCAGTCGGTATTTGGTTAGCTAAGTGAGTGCCTAAGAGAGAGTGAATATTTGTGAAAAAGTCATTAAAGGTTTCGCATAATTGAAATGGGTCCGAAATCAACTGTCCATTTTCAGTTTTGAGGTTCGGTGGAGCACAGCAGTTAATAGTATTGTTATTAGACAATGTTTTTATGAGATTCCACATTTTTTGGGTTTCTTCGTGTATTTTATAAATTCGCCGTGAAAGTAAGTTTCTTTTGTGATTTTAATTTGTTGTGCTATGCTATGTCTTTTAGTTTTAAATTCTCTTTCTAGTTGTTTGTTTGTTGGATCTTGCTTGAGTTTGTGCCATAATGTGTTCCTTTCGTTTATTCCTTTTATTAATTCTTAATTTATCCATTCTTTTCGTGGGGGATTTAATATTTTAGTTTTTTGTGTTTTGTTCTTATTTATCATTTCCATAATGTAATCGTTAAGCTGTTCAAAGTTGTTCATTTCAGATTTATTGGCTTTTACCATTTCGTGCAAATTTTTGAAGTCGATCATTTCGTATTGGATTCTCTGAATTTCTAGAAGATCTTCTCTTCTCAGTTCTAGATAAATATTTTTGTGGTCTGACAAAGAGGAGTCAATAATTGCCATATTATGAAAGTTGTTTTCTTTTAGGTTAGTAGAGACGTGATCAATGATGGTGCGGGTAGTAGCAGTTTCTCTGGTGCAGAATTTTGGATCTATTTTATTAGTTAGCTTATATCCGGATTGAGTTAGTGTTGTCTTATAACGGTTGGTAGGAGCGTCGGAGTTAAGTAGATCTATGTTTGTATCGCCAAATATTATGGTGTGTTTCGTTTTTAGTAGCTGTTCTTCGTATGATTGTAGAAAGTCATTTACATTTGTATGGGCAGGCTTGTAAAGTACACCAATATTCAGTGCATATTTTGTTAGCTGGACACTTAAGTAATTATTCCCACCAACATAGGATGCAGTAACTAAATCATGTTTGAGATTATTGTGCACATATATAGAGACACCTCCACCTATTGTCCCTGGTCTTAGGTTAAAGTAGTGTGAGTAGTTTTGTAGGTGGAATTGCTTAGCTTGATCTTCAGATCTGATCCATGTTTCAGCTAATAGTATTACATGCACAGTTTTCCCAAAGGATTGAATGATGCACTTCAATTCATCGAATTTACCAGGCTTACATATGCTTTTGACATTGGCATAATAGAAGTTAATACATGACTTAGTGGAGGTAATGTCTTGGTAACTATTTAGTACTTGGTAAGTAGCAAATTTGTGTTGTGTTTTACCAATGCTTGTGGGGATCTTACAATCATTGGTTGCTAGTTTTTTTATATTAGGTACAATTTTTGGGAAGCCGTTTATATATTTGATGGTGATGTTTTGTTCTCCATTAGCAATTCTTTTATCTAATTCATTCCTAAGATTCTTGATGTAGTTCTGTTGTGCTGGCGTTTGGTCTGAGAAGATCTTAATGTCTTTCTTAATTTTATCTTTATTACGTAACAGCAATTTCACCGTTTGTGGCATTTCAAAACAGACTTTAATATTTCGATTTTTTCCTGGGACATATTTACCAATTCGGAATATTTTTGTAGGTTTGGGGCAGTCGCTGACCACATTATTAATAATTTTAAAGACTTCGTTAGTGTCACGAGAGCGCCCTTATTCACTGTTTGCCACATTTCCTTCTGGTATACCTATAATGATCATATTTTTTTTCCCTCGATGCACGGTCTTGGATTTCCTGCATGATTTGATCTTCCAAACCAGTTGTTTTGTATTTCATAAGTGAGTATTCATTCTCAAGTGTCTGGATCTTATTATCGGTGATGGTTATCCTTTGGTTGGTTGATGGTTTGGTTTGGTTGGTTGGTTGGTGGATGGTTACCTTATCAGACAGTTCTGACAATTGGGTTTTTATCGAAGTTTGTTCACTGCTTAGGTTTGCCGTGGCTTCTTTAATATCTTTCAACTGGGTTTTCATTTTGGGCACAGTTTGCCATTCGCACGTCGAAAAAGTTGATGACTACGTAAACAAGATTATGTCGACCGCTCACAAGCTGAGGAATATAAAATACGACATAGATGACGAATGGCTCCGTACTCTAATGTTAGCTGCCTTACCGGAAACCTATAAGCCATTGATTATGGGATTGGAGAGCTCATGGATGAAGATCAGCGCTGACTCCATAAAAACAATACTTCTGCAAGAGGTTCAGTGTTCAGAAAGTACAGCATTTTTCACCAAAAAGACAGCGGCTCACAGGAATTACAGTACAGAAAAGGCTTATGTTCACAAAGGGCCCCGATGCTTCAACTGTAATAAGCATGGACACTTTGGCAAGAATTGTCGTGCTCCGAAGAAGAAGAATAATGAAAAATTAGAAGACAACAAAGGTTATGTTGCAGCATTTTCAGCATGTTCACAGTCAATGAATCTGGACCTTTGGTATGTGGACTCAGGTGCCTACATGCACATGACTAATAAATGTGACTGGATGTTTGACGTAACAAGTCCACCGATACCCACCATAACTATTGCCAGTAAGACCCCGCTACCTGTTAAAAGTATGGGAAAGGTTAATTTATTGATGAAAGGTAACAAACAAAATAAAATGCAGGTGAGAGAAGTTTTATACATACCCAAACTTGCTGCAAATCTTTTATCTGTAAGTGCCATGGTTAAAAATGGATGTAGGGTAAATTTTAGAGACAAAAGTTGCGATATCTATGATAAAAATAATAAATTCCTCTGATCTGCCATTTTACTAAAAAATTTATATCAATTGAACACTCACAGAGAAGTTTTTTCTAACCTATCATGCTCAAATAACTTAAATGATGTTGTCCTGTGGCACTGGCGCATGGGACATTTGAATTTTTCAGATGTTAATAAGTTACCGGAGTGCACAGAAGGTGCGAATCCGTTTCCTGACAAGAGTAAAGGTCAGTTCACATGTACCACCTGCCTGGAAAGTAAACAAAGCAGACTGCAATTTAATAATATTGGAACCAGATCTTCATGCCTATTGCAGCTTATTCATACTGACTTATGTGGACCGATGGAGCCAACATCACTGGAAGGTATGAAATATTTTATTACCTTTATCGATGACTTTACAAGAAAAGTTTGTTGTTGGATGTTGTTGGATTATGATATTTATATATTGATCATGTTGGATCAAGTAAAATATATTAAACTAGTTTTGGAACGCTTTAGCATGTCTGAATGCAAACCAGTGCGCACTCCAATAGAGGTAAATATGAAATTTTATATTAAAATTGAAACTGACAAAAGCAACTTCCCATACAGGGAAGCTGTGGGTTGTTTAATATATCTGGCACAAGTGACAAGACCCGATATCACTTACGCAGTAAATAAATTAAGTCAGTATTGTAATGAACCCAGCAGTTAACACTGGCTTGGAGTCAAGAGAGTCATGAGGTACTTGCAAGGGACGAAGCACCTTAAGCTATCATAATATAAGAAAGATAAGTCCGCAAAAATAAATGGATACTGTGACGCAGACTGGGCCAATGATCCTAATGATAGAAGGTCATGTACAGGCTATACTTTTATTTTCCAAAATGCAAGCATATCATGGAACTCTCGTTAACAGAATACTGTTGCGCTCTCCACAATAGAAGCTGAGTATATGTCTATGGCTTCAGCCGTCCAAGAGGTATTATGGCAAATACAGCTACAAAAGGAGTTATGTAAAGACACTGACCATCCTCTTGTGATATGTAGTGACAACCAAAGTGCTGTTAAACTTTCTATTACTTATAGTTATAAGCCTAGAACAAAACATATTGATATACGCTTCCATTTTCTCAGAGAATATGTAAATAAATTAATTGTGAAATTTTAATATTGCAATGGTAGTTATATGCTTGCCGATATTTTAACAAAGGTACTGCATTAGAAAAACATCTGTATTGTGTTTCTAGAATGGGCTTAGTAGGTCTACGTTCAGGGGAGGGTGTTAAGAGTATTTGAACGTAGTCTACTATAGATTATGTATAAAAGGTATAAATGTCACTTGTCATGGTTCCCGCTCTAATTTGTCATTGTTATCTGTGATTTTTCCTTCTTTCTCTGTACACGTACTGTAATGAATTTAGCGCGAATAAAAACGCAAGCAATATTAGTATTTTTATCGATTCTCAACCTAAATATTCATCAAGTCCAAGCATATGCTACCAAAAAGTAAGATTTTGTTCCTTCGTATACCCTGGATCCAAAAGTACTGAACAGAACTCCTGACTCCTTATAGATACATGTTTGGGGATTTCGGCGTTGTTTAAAGAACTCCAAGCATATGCTATCATACCACTTACTGTAATCATCATCATCGTCACCACCACTAGAACATGATGACATAGGTATAACACTCATCAGTTTGTGCACCAATATCAATGTCTTTGAAATTTTGCTATTGCCAAAATTATATTCGTGATCATCATCATCACTATAGTATATTTAATGCTTACTGCCGACTTTAACAATAGACAATAATAATTATTTAATGATATAGTATCTAATCATTCTCATCGCTGGTGATTGTTTAGTAGGTCCGAAGATCGGTAATGCTTATTTGGGGAAATACCACGGCCTCTCAGAAAACTGGCATGAAATAACGCTTGTTTTGCCGAGAGAGTGAGAATAGCGGAAGTTTTTTTGTATTTATTACTTTCTTAAAATGTATTAATAATAATATTATAATAACTAAAAATAGAAAAAGTATTATTTTTGAACAAAAAATTTAAAATCGACTTCCAAAGTAAAAATGCACAAAAAAGTAAGATATAAAACTTATTTTCTAAACAATTCCCCGTTTAAATTCCGCTAAAATTTTTACTATTTCTCTACTCAATCTTCTTAATTTTGAAGTCGGTACCGGCAAATGTCGTGAGTTCTACAAAATATTGGGCATATCATTTAATTTCATAGTTTTTTGTGCATTTTTACTTTGGAAATCGTTTTTTATTTTTTTTGTTTATAAATAATTACTTAATGCATATGAATACATACAGTATTAACAATAAAAATCAATCTTCTATACAGATAAATAAAGTGTCTGTTTGTAATTTCAAATTAACAGTTTTTTACTTAATGCATATGAATATACTATACGGTAAGTATTAACAATAAAAAATCATTTTTTTTAATTTTTGTCTGTCCGTCTGTCTGTCCTTCTGTCTGTCTGTCTATTTGTTCCGGCTAATCTCAGGAATGGCTGGACCGATTTTCACGGGACTTTCACTAGCAGATAGCTGATGTGATAAGGCGTACTTAAGGATACTTTTTATCCTCATCATCATAATCAAAAAATGTTTAACGCCCAACGAAGTGGGCACGGATCAGCTAGTTATCTATAATTAAGAGGAAAAAAAGTCACGTTTGTTGTATGAGAGCTTCTCAAATATTTATTTTATTCTGATTTTTAGTATTTGTTTTTATAGCGGTAATAGAAATATACCGTCTGATGGTGACAGATGCGACGGACAGACAGCAGAGTCTTAGTAGTAGGGTCCCGTTTTACCCGGTGGGTACGGAACCCTAAAAAACCATGCATTTTATTTTTACTTAGTGCGCCGTGCCGGTAAGATTTATGGTTTTGGAACTTTACCCTTCTTTTTCACGCACGCTCCGTTACAACTCTAGCCTCTACACTACCCACCTACTCACCTACCCACCTACAACAGCAACCTAAATACATACCCCTACAGTTCCTATATCAATAAGTACATCGACACCTGCGCCTCCTACCTACTTACTATGAATTCAGATTTTATTCTTCATATCTTCTATACCCGGCGTATTTCAGGGTTGCTCCTGCCTCTTCTGGTGACATCAAATATGAAGCTCAATTCTCGTATTAAAAATAGACTTTCATTTTACTTTGATTGTATTATAGGTGAAGCGACTTGTTATCATAAACTGACTGTGTGATGTTTGGACTAGTCAGGACGCGTTTGACACTAGTTTAACGTTTACGAGAATACCGGTTTGGCAGTTTTAGCGTGTCGGGACTAGATTGTAATTTTATTATTGCAGGTTTTATTAAGCAGAATTGACCCTCAGATTTAAAGTGAACCCATTCATGGCAAACATTTCAATGCTGTCGACTCTGGGTTTTTTTAGTACGAATTTTAGATGTAAATAAGAGAAGTGCAGGAGCTGACCTGACTATAGCGTCACGTTGAGCCAGGAACTTGTACTGCAACCGGAAGCCGAAGGGCTCCCCGAGGCGGGCGCGGAACAGCTTGACGGATACGGTGACGGTGGCCGTCTCGCTGTAGTAGAGTGCGGCGCCGTCCGCCGAACCGCACCACGAGCCGCCCGTGAAGGGCCGGCCCAGCTCCGACAGCTGCATGTAGCCGTCCGGGCAGCCGTCCAGCGCGCCCGCCTCGTAGCGGCCCACGCGGAACTCGTCCAGCTGCAGCTGGACCAGGTCGCCGTGCGCGCCGCCGCCCGCCGTAAACGTCAAGTGGCACAGGAACGGTGCCCGCGGCGCGCCCCGCAGCGCAACGCCGTACGCCACGCCGACGCGCCCGTAGTACGTGCGGTTGCACACCGAGCAGCCCGGTGGCTCGTCGCTGCCGTCCGCGCACTGAGCCTCGCCGTCGCAGTACGCGTCCAGCCGCACGCACGCCCCGCTGCGGCACGCGAACTCCGCCACGCCGCAACCGCCGGCCGCTCCGCGCGCGCCCCACGCCGCCAGCGCGCCCAGCAGCACCAGGCGAAGCACCATCGCGCCTCTCACCGCTCGCCGACCGGCACCGGCGTTCTTACACGACACTCCGAAAACATGGCAGGTCCGTCCTGGGTCCCGCCGGGGGACGGGCGCGGCGCGGCGACGACGTCACGAGACGCGGGCGGCCGGCTCGCCGACTCGCGGAGGCATCGCGCTCTAGGCTCACTTGCTGGCCGGGTCTGAGCTAGCACTGGGAGCGGTGCGCACGTGACGTAACGCCGCGACACACTGCGGCGCGGAGCGGGCGCGGCAGGCCGGCGGCGCCGCGCCGCGCACGCGTCCCCCGCACTCCGCGCCCTCCTCCCGCCGCCGCCGCGAACCCGTGCCGCACGGATTGATCGCGCTGGCCCGCACCGGCTGAGCCCGGCGGCCGGCGGCCGGCGCCCGCACCGACGCCACTGCGAGCTGGTTCATACACCCTATAACTCAAAGTAGTATAATATATAACATAACTAGCATTAATTGCCCGCGGCTTCGTCCGCGTGAAATTCGGTTTTAAACTTTTATCCCCTTGTGGATTGAATTTTAAAAAATCCTTCCTTAGTGGATGCCTCCGTCATATGAGAAATAAATGTGCAAAATTTCATATTTCTAGCCTTAAGTGTTTGGCTTGTGCGTGGATACATCAGTCAATCAGCTTTGTCTTTATACATATAGAATATAGATACAGCAACTGCTGCAGACCGCAGCATCATTGGTAGGCCTCAATACTAATAAGGGTATCACTCGAGTTGTCCAATTGTTAGATCATCGTCGCTCAAACATGATGTCAATTCTATAAGTAATTTCTCAAGCGGGAGGTCGCGACCCTTGGGGGTGTCAAGTTTGTTTTTAAAAGGGGTCTGTTGAAAAATAAGAAATACAAACTACATATAGGTACAAAAGGTTCGATCGAAAATTCGAACCAGTGAAGGCTAATATAACGTATAGCTGATAAAAATAGCGCCCTATGTATATATTATTATTATTATTTTATAGTGACGGGGTCGCAAAACTTTTTACTTTTTAACTTTTTGGCTTTTTCTTGAGTTACATAAAAATGGTTGAGTACGATGCTATAGATCAGGAGTCGCCAAATGGCGGACCGCTGTCCGCATCCGGACCGCGAGAACACAGTACGTAACTTACAATAAAGACTACTTTCGATATAAATAAATAATAAAATTTACTCCAAACTTCAGACAGATAATTCACAACAAAAAATGACATTTTTCGCATTGATACCTATGTAACAAAATACCTTTGTTATTTCTTTAATTACATTTGTTTAATAAATATTTTTTCTTATAAATAAAATGTACGGACCTCGATGGTCATTTCTTTTCATAAAACGGACCCCGAGCGAAACTAATTGGAGACCACTGCTATAGATGATACCTTCCTTTGTTTGTACCTAAGCCTGGCCGGGAAAATAAAAACCTGCACTGAGTGCGCTTAACTTTTTTTAGTTTTGGTAAAATTTTCGACGATATCACATTAATAACAGTTTTTTGGCCATGGCCATCTTATTGCCATAGTGTGCGATGGTCAATAAAATCATTGACCCTATAATAAGTTAGCACACAAACGTTCTTAACTACTTTTTTAAATTTATCAATGACAATATTTTGAACGTTATCTGGGATTCTATTGTATAGGCGTATACATTGACCTTTAAAGGATTCACTAACTTTACTTAGTCTGATCACCGGTATCTGAGCTTGTGCTTATTTCTAGTGTTTCAGAAGTGATTGTCACTTTTTGTTTTAAAATTACTAATATTAATTCTAACATATAATACATTATCCAAAATGTATTGAAAAGCGACGGTTAGAATACCTATTTCTTTAAATTTTTCTCTCAGATATTCAAAAGGGGACATCTTGTAAATTGAACGTATTGCTCGCTTCTGCAGCACAAATATTGTATTAATGTCGGCGGCACTTCCCCATAAAAGCATACCGTAAGACATTCTACTATGAAAGTAACAGGCCGTGGTATTTCCCCAATTAAGCATTACCGATATGTGGACCTCATAAACAATCACCAGTGATGATAATAATTAGGGACTATATTATTCGTCGGAAAAAATGTAGCAGTAAGCATTAAATATATAACAGTATATTTGGGGGGGTGTACCAATGAGACTTTTTCAGATCTCAAGTCCATTATACGGACGCTCGAACGGTGAAGGAAAACATCGTGAGAAAACCCGCACAAGGTTGGCCCCAGACGTATTGACCAGTCATTCCTCTGGACCAGGCTGAGTATGTTGTGAGAATGCCGTATGTGCTTGGGCAACCATATGGATATTTAAAAAACCAACTGTCCCAGGCACTACAGGATTTGAATAGTGGTTACTTTGCTCGGAGAATACTGTATAAATCAACCAATAATGGATGAAAGTTTTTTTTACTACGTGTACTAATACAAGCTTATGTACCAAATTTCAGCTTCCTAGGACATCCTGAAGTATCGTATATAATTTTGTTGATCATCAAAGCCATCAAACCCAGTGACGAAATCAGGGGTTTTTAGATACAATTAAATCTAAACTATAAGACCCTTGCAATAAAAACCTTAAATGGTTTAATAAGTCTGCTACTGGGAACATATCCTAAAAATTTCATTTATCTGTTATTATCCTAACCCAAATCATGAGGGTTAAAAAAATCGACGTAATGCTTTGAGAAAAGGTGGTCTGGTAGTGCCCTTGGTCCTTGCGCTTCGCTCGGCTCGTCTTGGTTTCTACGACGTTGACATCATATACCTAAATTGCCACCAGCTACCCTAGCTATAATGTATATAATTTCTGCGACATGGCGACATTTTTGGTCATGCTTTAATTATTATTAATAAATGCATTAAAAATAAAGCAAGTAAAATAAAAAATATATTTAATAACTGAAAAGAGATAATATGATTGTATGAATGGGTGGCAATTTTAACATTACACTTTTTTAACAAACATTAATTGTACCTAGTATATTATTATCTCTGTGATTGTACGATTTTTTTTTTATATCTATGGATGCTTTCACACCACGCCAATCTGGTCCCGTGGTAAGATCTCGAAGAACTTGTGTTATCGGTACCAGACAATGGAAATATATTTAATACTTTTTATACTACATATTATATTTAAGATTTTTATTAAATAATACACATCCATGACCCAAGAACACAGAAAAAATTTATCTTCCTTCGGCGGGATTCGACTATATATATATAGATTATACTCCGACTTCTTTGAATTTTCAACCAATATTTTTAAAAGAGTTCCTAATTCCTTACCATTCGTAAAGATTCATTTAATATTATTTATTTATTTATTGATCGATCACTTAAGAATAATTTGAATGTATTTTGACATCTACTATTATAAGTAAGTATTTTAACTGATTATATTAGTCTAAACCTCAATTATTATGACAATATTTCTACAATTTATTATAATGAATTGTGGAGTATCATAGAGTTAATTTAAATGACATGTCACGCCATCTAGTGAATGCCTTCGCTCGGTATAGCACAGTGCACAGAGATAGAACCCGTGAGTCGTGGTGAGAGTGGTGAGTCTTGATTGACAAGAAAGTTACAGAATACGAGACAGATGGCGCTCAAGTAGTCCGAAGAGTCCGAGGTAACCTGTATTCTGTATAGTCCGAAGTAGTTCAGAGTTATTTTACTTTGGAGTTTTAATTATCCTTATGTAGTTGGCATGTCAGAGGTAAAATAACTGCGAACGGACTGTAGATATTGTACCTCTAAAGTTAAGCGCTCACACCGCAGCACATTTGTTGTTTTTTACGTTTTTTGCTAATCTGGCCCTACGTTACCTTCCCGAAGAACTTTGTTCCTGGAGTCTGCATATCTGGACACTGGTACTAGACAATAGAAACGATTTAACTGAGAAGATGCCTATTCCTGCCATTTCGCTTTATGTTTTTATTTAACCTGTTGAACGACAATACCACAAAATTGTCATTTGTCTAGGAATATCAAGTTCCATGTCCACGTCAACATTCCACGACAAACTCTAAAATATAAAAATGTACGAAGGGTGGCAATCTTCCCCTTATCTATATGCTACCTATTAAACATGTATTATATGTCATCGTAAAATAGGGTAGATAACTACATGTAATTGAGTTGAATTGATATAATATTTATATATTTATAATATTAGCAGGATATAAATATTGAGGTATTACAACTTGATAAATGTATAATAATATAATATTTATTTGTAGTTTAGTAATTAGATACATGTAAAAAGTAGAAATAAAGATTAATTCTTTTTGTTAAATTAGTAAACAAAACATACATTTGTACGTAGTATATTATTATCTCTATGCCTACATCATTAGTTCACTAATTTACTTACATCATACACAAAAACATTCTTTATGGTAAGTATGAACGCACAAATATCGGAGATATTTCCAAATATACTTCATACACTTTTAACTAGGCGTGACGTCACAGCTAGGTACGACTTTGGTACGGAGCGTTTATGGTTTTCACGAGACTTGCGAAACTATGTAAACAAATCGTTGTAGGTACCTTTGAAAATATTGACTTTTTATATATCATGTACTGTTTCTTCTGAGAAGTAACTCCTATTTACTACGTACTATTCATTTATGCAATTAAAAAAATACCGTATTATTTTATTAATATAACTAGCGAAATTGTAAAATATCGAAGGACTGTGACACCGAACATTTAAAAATAACAGTTTCAGTTCGATAGGTTATAAATTATAATATATCGAAACAATGCGTTAAATTGTAAGCAGTATTTTCGGGTTCAGAATTTTTCGACATTTTACAATCTTGCTAGTTATATTACAATCTTACGATTTTTACAATTTTACTGTGACAATTCGCCAGATAATGCGACGCCTAGGTCGTTCATTCAATATGTAAAGCAAAAATTTCAAGTACGGTTTTACGAGAATTGTGCATACGGATCAGTGTGAAATTTGGCACATATGAAATGCGCTTAAGCGGAGCCAAAATCTAATATTTTTAAAAATAACGCTTAGAAATACATTTAACTTATAAAATTATCAACAACACACACTACCTCACCCATACTAGCATTTTTGTTTTTTTTTCTTGATTCAAATATTATATGGTGTCGGCCTAAAACCATTTGCCAGTGTCAAGTTAAAAAGGCGGGTAATAGAATTTTCATTTCTCATACTCGGAAGTAGTGTTGTTTTGATCTGATTATTGGGTGGAAGATGCTGCTTTCCTTTCTATGAAAGGAAAGCAGCATCTTCAAGGGAGGGAAAAACTCATACAAATTCATTCCGGCCCATCTTCAAGGGAGGGAAAAACTCATACAAATTCATTCCGGCCCTCGGCCGGAAAAACTTCAAAACTTCAAAAATAGTACAGCTGTCAGCTGTGAAGAGTTTTATGTAAAAAAACAACTATTAAAAATGACATGACTTTCTAAACAGCCAGTGTGAATTTAGCGCAAACTTCTTTGAGCGGAATAAGCCGCGAGTGCCGCGACAATTACGCGGCGAGCGGCAAGTTCCATATTTAAAATTTAAAAAGTCAACACAAATTGGCGGAACACTAAAATTTGTTATGTATGTATCTGTGACGGACTTTTGTGCTAAGATTTGAATTGAATATTAAAAATGAGTTCAAGCGAAATATTGACACTAGATTCCATTACAGACGAGGCAAATTGTGTCATAGAAAATCTTTTGCCAAAATATCAAAAGAAAGATATATAAACACATACAATGATTTTATGAAGTGGCAAAAAGATAAGAATATAAAATCGTTTTCCGAAAGTGTATTTCTTACATATTTATGAGGACACATATTGAGCGCTCGTTTATAGTAAAAGTATATAGTACACAAATAGTAAAGAAATATCAAAAAATGAGACCTAGTGATGTAAAAATGGACCGCTTTTTTCTCAACTATCAGAAGGGAAAATGCTATAAACAAGTGATCGGTAAAAATAAAATCTCAGGTATGCCGAAGCAGATAGCACCATATTTCAATTTACCAAACTGTGAGCAGTATACCGGACACTGTTTTAGACGAACTTTAGCGACACTTTTAGCCGATTCTGGGGCAAACATGACTACATTAAAAAGACATGGAGGCTGGAAATCCAGTACAGTCGCCGAAGGCTACATAGAGGATTCAGTCCAAAATAAAACTAAAATTTCAACCAAATTAACCGAAACTATAAAAATACGCCCCAATTCGCCTCTGCCGACAACTTCCAGGGAGTGTCCGCGATGGAATCCATCGTCTGATAAAATACCAGAGTCTCCTACTTTTACAGAGAAGTCTCCAGAACAGCCAAATTTCTCAAAATATATCAAACAACATAAATATTTCAAACAAAAATGTAACTTTTAATTTCACGAATTGTCCTAATTTGACTATTAATTTTAAATAGGCACCACTATTTATATTATTATCAATAAATAGTTTAGATAAACAACTAGTTTTATTTTCCTCATATTCTAAATGAAAAGTAGAGTGTTTGCCACGGGTAAAGGAATCAATTCCTAATCGGACTATATTACACATTAAGAACAGAAATAACACAAATTTATGAAGAAAATACAAAAACCACAAGTCACCCATTGAATACCCCGGCAAAACTCCAGCATTTTTGTTCACATTACACTAGGTTTGACACAACAAGCATGTGACACCAAAATTGATAAAATATTTTTATTTGTAATCTTTATGGCTAAAAAAACATACCTGCACAAATGTTTTTAAAATTTATCGTGAATTAATAGTGAATCATCAAAAGTGTTTTTTTAAATCCCGCGCAAATTTCAAAAAGGGATATGTACTGCCGGGACGAAATGTGACGTCATCGTACAGACGACAGACGAACGTGTATCAACTTTCAAAACTCTTTTTTCTATATTTAAGTCGGAAGGTATTTAACCATTGCCAGTGTCAATTTTCATTGTGTCAAGTGAAACAGAGTTTTCGTTTAAGGCAGTGGGACTATATTATAATCCGGAATCCGGATGGCCGAAGAAAATTCTGTCTGTCTGTCTGAGCATTGAAAATAGAACTCTGTGCTAATACAATAGAGTTGAAAATCGAACACATGAGCGTTGAGACAAATAGCAATGTCATATATGACAGCTCGACACTCGTAACTTCCATTTTCAACTCTATTGTATTAGCGCAGAGTTCTATTTTCAGTGCACTATATTTTCCAGGGCCAGGCGGATTCCGGCTGATATAGTCCCAGCGTAATAAATCTAAGAGTAGAGAAATCTCGATCCCCGAAATTTATGTTTTTTTTATATTTCGTATAATGATAATGTAAATAAATAAAAACGAAAAAAAAACCTTTAAATTCTGGACACTGGCAGAATGGTGCAAAACCTTTGCAACCGCCATTGCCATTGCTATAGGTAAATAAAAGTAGAAGTTAATTCATGTTTTCTATGGTTTGTTGTTTTCAAAATATGGATATTTATTTATTAGATTTATTTAGTGCTTATCACTAGGATATTACATAAAAATTAATGAATTGAATATGTTTACGAACTTTTCGAGAACTAGGTAGGATGTTTTCGTCGAGGTTTGTTAATAAAACAAGTATGCGTAGGAAATCTATTTCAATGTACGGACTGATCTTCACAACAGTGAAGATCAGTCTATCAGAATAAAGTGCTCAAACAGGATAAACTGTCTCTTCTCATCACCTTGCACCACTTTTTCTTACATACTTGCACCTTTCAGAATACGAAAATAAACTTTGTCAGGTGCAGTTGTTGTGTTATTTTCGCACGGACGACACAACATTTATAACATGGGTTTCTGTGCTTTTCCATGGTAATAAGTTTATTTACATCGAACTTGTGTATGACTGTATGTCAAAGTCAAACAATGATTTTAACTGTGAAATGTCTGTTTTAGGTGCGATGCATTGATTCAAAGGTCCAATGACGTTGTGACGTCATCACATACAAGACAAGCCAAAGGAAATGGCGTTTTTAAATTGCCCAAAAACTGTCGTGATTAAAAAAAAATCCAACCTACTGGATTAATATTATTGATGTGTTATATATATTTGGTAATGTTATAACCAGTAGAAACGTTTTAAAAAAATCAAAAATACACCTACTGCCAATGAGTGTCAATCATTCTATTACAATCCATAAACAACGATGTTTAATTATTACACAATTATTTAACACGACCGTAGCTCGCGCCAAGCCAGAACGAACTGATGCGATTTTGCCGTGTGTGTGCTCGAGAATCCGTTCAGGCCGAACTGACGTCAAGTGGGTCGGTTGCGATTTTTTCCGTGTATGTTCTCAAATCCGTTCAGGCCAAACTGACGTCAGTTCTAACTGAAACGTTCCGCCTCTCATCGGAGGAGGTCAAGTCTAAGCAAAATGATGATAGCTTGGCTCCAAGTCACATATTAATAATCATACCGTACCTATCTCATAGACAGGTCACAGGATATTTAAGTAATTATTTTAATGGTTTTATTTAAAATATACAATTTTATTAAAATAAATATTTTGCTGTCGAGTTCTGAAAATTAGATAATAAGAGTGAACTGTGGACTGTGGGTTGACACGAGTTCATTGAAATAGATAAGAGGCATTCTTATCAACAGTAGTAAGATAATTATAAAATGTTAATATTAGGTATAAGCATCACGTTAAATGTTTTAAAATTATAAATATATACGTATAGTAACCAGTGTACGTGCATAAGCAAATAATATACTATTGTAAAAGGCGCCACAGACAGCGAATATACTATAATAGGTATATTGTATAAAATCAAACGAACTTCTTGAAGTGAAGTTCGACCATTATTCGCTTCATTCGAAGATACAGTATATGACAATGTAGTCCTTTTACCTAACAGGATTCTCTAAATGTGCAAATTAATCACACGCTGAGAGAATCTATTTTGAGGGTAATCGATTTTTTTTATTTTGTTTAAAGCCATGTTGCACCAGCCGGTTTGCCTCATTCTTTTAGAGAATTGAGTTTTTTCCCTGTTAGTTGTGGGTAGGTGGGAACTTTATATCTACGAACGCCGCTTTCCGCAAGTGTCTGTTTTATCCGCCTACTGATCGTTTGTGAAGTTACCTTCTTGCGAGGATCTAGTGCTACACCTGGTGTATTTAATCTTGTGAATGCATCCCTGAGAGCGTCGCGGCCCACAGGAAAAGGCTGTGATGGAACGGGTAACGGAATCTGTAATTTGAACGCAAAAGGTCATCTTTACGTTCAAATACAATTATATATTGATACGAGCATTCGTTTGAGGAGCGGAAACCAAGCTTGCCCAGGCCAGTACGCAAATAGCAAAATTCCGGTGGCACACATAATTTTGTCACAAATAATTTTTCTTAAACATTTTAGAATGAGACTAAAAGGAGGGAAGCATAAAAGAAAGTGGTATGCCAACTAATTGTAAAAGCGTCAACTGAAACTGCATAGAGATCCGGTGTCCAGGGGACGTATTGACAACATTTTGCATTGACGCGTGATGTGAACAGATCAATTTCCGTCCACCACAAGCTCGTTTTCCACCACAGAACCCCAACCGTACAGTGACGCATAGATAATACAGTATGAGTGACGCATCGGTAAATATTTCTAACTTAAAATAGTATTCAAGTCTTAATGTATTTTTAGTAGACAAAACGTTTTGTTTCCACCAAAATAGGTCCGGTAATATACAATGCGTTAAATCAATTTGAATGTCAAAATCTTTATATTTTTGTAATGCTAAAAATTTTTGGTATTCTAGGATTTTTGTATAAAGCCAGCCGTATTTAACTTGGTATCCTCGTTGCCGTTGGGTAAGCGGCAACGAGGATACGGGTAAATTGTGAAAGTTCTCTTGTAGAACATCAGGGTAATAAAATAAACTTATTGACTAACTGCAAGATTTTGTTACGTTTCTCGACTGGTAAATTTAAAGACATTTCTATTGTATTAAAATTAAATCGTAAGAACCGACAGACTTGACGGGATGCGAGGATACTTTTACTTTTATTAATGACGAAGCTTAGACACCGTAACAAAGTTATTGTTTTTTTGACATTGACTACATTCTATGTATGTTTGTCATATACATAATATTAGTCGTCTAGATAATATATAACCGACATATAACCCTGATTACTTAAATAATTCATAACTTCCTTCATTAACTTAGTGAAGACTCTAGGAGCAATACACAATCCTTACGGCATGACATTAAATTCAAAGATAACACCCTCAAAATGAAAACGTAGGTAAGTAATAATATTTTTGGTGTGATTTTATAATTTTAACCAAAAAATATGCTTCTTTTAGATCGATATTTGCCAACTAACTAGATCTGGGTACGAGTCTGGCTCATGGAAATGAAGTTTAAAGTTTTAAGATTTAAAAAAAATATTTTTCCCCATTTTGCATAGATATTTTTTTACTTCTGTTATCTTTGCCAATTATAACGGTTTTTTGTCTGATGTTTTCAGACAACAATGATAATGTCGAGCCCGAGGCCATTTCATTATTGCCCGAACCTCTCGACCAGAATATTGAAGATGCGATTGAAGGTACCGATCAAAATTTTGAAAAAAAAAACTGTTTTAGAACCGCCCACTTAACAGTTGAACCCTGAAATCCTCACTGCCCTAGGTGGAATCACCGAAGAGATACATGAAAAGCTATCATGTCTTTGGTTACCGATATTGAATAAAGATTTGAATAAAGACCATAAAGAAAATCTTCACAAGGATTATTCAATACTTGAAGAGAACTAACTGTGCCGTGTTACACCACCCATACTGAACCCTGAAATTTTGGCCGCAGTTTCTGAAGGTTTCCCTTACCCGGTTCCGGTTGCCGGTTATCCGGTTACCCGCATTCGCGATAAAAAAGTAGAAGCTGTACAAAGACAATTAGGACAAGGTATTGTTGCTATTATTATGAGATTACAGCAGCTGTTATTAGATGAAAACAATGACAGGCTTTCAGCCATCAAGTTTTTGAGTGACAGTTGCCACATATTGTGCGACTTGCACTTTGTCGAGACGGATTCTCGCAAAACAATTATTACACCCGGATTAGACAAGAGTTTTTTAAGTCAAAGTCGAAAGTCAAATTTAAAAAATTGTATTCAAAGTTGGTATTATGGTATTATTAAACACTTTCTAAACGTCGGTATACGTGATGCCTACTACCGGTTCGGGAACTAGCCCGGCGAGAAGAACCGGCGCGGCGTAAGAAACTCGCGCGGGGCCATCTTTTCTCAAAAAGATGGAAAATTGTTCTTTTTGAAAATAAAGGTATATAACAATGTCATGACTAAAACTACAAGAGTGTATATCCATTCAATAAAATCTTATATAATAAAAATAAAATCGTCAATTAAGTCATTGACCCTATTATTATTATTTATGTAACTACTTTTTTAAATTTATTAATAGACAGATTTTGAACGTTTTCGGGGTCTATTGTATAGGCGTATACATTGACACCGGTATATTTAGTTTTGTGTTTATTTCTAGTGTTCATACAGTAATTATTGCTTTTCGTATTGAACATACTTACATTTTTTCTAACATACAACACCTTGTGCAAAATGTATTGAGAAGCGACGGTCTATTTCTTTAAACTTTTCTCTCAGAGATTCAAAGCAGGACATTTTGTAAATCGAACGTATTGATTGCTTCTGCAGCACAAATATTGTATTAATGTCGGCGTCATTTGCCCATAAAAGAATGCCGTAAGACATTCTACTATGAAAATAACTAAAATAAACTAGTCGCACCGTATCTTCGTCAGAAGTTTCCCTAATTTTTCTGACTGCATATGCTGCAGAACTGAGTCTATCTGCAAGATTAGCAATATGATGACCCCGCTGTAATTTACTATCTAGTGATAAAAACCTAGAAACACAGCGGTGTCCACTAAGTTCATTTTTATAATAGTATATAGATTTGTACTTGCCTAAAATTGGGCAAAGTAAATTTTAAACATTTTGTTTTATTTGAATTTAAAAGTAAATTACATATTAACATTACACCAATGTACCTACTATTTTCGAGAGAACGCTATTTACCTCGTCGTAATTTGACTATTGTCGCTTCACATTAAAAATTAGTGAAGTGCTTACCATTAGAAATTAGTAAGCTTAATGCAAGACGTCGAACACGATGATTTACTATTTGAAAATCAGTTTCCCGAAAAAATTAAGGCCTCCAACACTATTGAAAAACAAAGGTTGCAGATTAAAAAGTCGTCACCAAACCCCAAGGCGACGCCATCGCAGTCTATATCGACGTCCTATCTTTATCAACCATCAACGAGTCGCACATGCCAGCCGGGAAACTCGGCCAGCCCTCCTCGTTTCCCGTCGAACAGGAGAGGGAGAGAAGGGCAAAGGATGAGAGGAACTTCAGTGGGCCGGAAGTCACAAGTTTCAGTTCCAGAACACCAGAGACCTGCTCAGCAAGCGTGTACCTCACACGCTGAAAGAGTTCAGCATTTATACGCAAAAACTACTGAACGGACTTTGATGAAATTTGGTATGGTAGTAGTTTATGTAGGCTCTGTATTAAAACAGGCTACATTTTATACCGAAAAATTACAATGTTACCGTGAGATACTTTATTTACGCGGGCGGAGCCGCGGGCAAAAGCTAGTATTTCATATTACAGTACATAATATGAAAAAAAAATATAATAATATATTTATAGCCGTCCTGCCGTCTGAGATAGTAATTCATACAAACTGTATAGCAAGCGATATTTTATCTTAACATAAAATATTGTAGCATCTTCGCCGTCTGTGACGCCCTTTAGGATTAGCTGTGCTTTTTAGAACACGGAAACGATTTTATCTTTAAATAGGTACCTACATGAGCTGATGAGTTCAATATTCCCGCAAAGTACAAACCTCGCCGCCCGCTCCGAGCGTCTGTCACTTGACACTTGACAGCTGTTAAGTGTCAAGCGCACACCCCGCAGGCCGCAGTTGGTAGGACGGCGAGACGCAAGCGCCTTTATTGGTCCGTTGGTTTGTGAAAGCTAAGTTCAGAATTCAAATGATGTGTGTTGTTGTTCTATTAACCGGGCGATTTTAAATGTAATTAGTGATGCTGTGGACAGTTTTATAAGCCTTCGATAATAGCTACAAAATGTGGACATCAGCTGATGTGCTATTTGTGTTCACTTGCTTGTATTCGGTGCGAACATCACGCGGCCTATCGGATTATGGTGAGATGAAGTTTTTCGACGTCCCCATGTCGTTCACAGTGGAATCTACTGTCCTGCTGAACGACATAAGCAGGCGGGACAAGGAGGTGAGCTACAAGCTAAACAGCACGCTGCAGCTGCTGCCGCTGTGCCCAGACGCCGGCACCGGCGAACACCTGATCAAGTTCACTGTGAGTTACACTTTCAATCTACTTTAATATTGTAAATCTAGATCAGAGTGTAGCAATGAGTCCAATTTCCCGAGATGTCCCATATTTTGGGTACTTACCTATTATTTAAAACATTCCTCTCGGAACTAGCACTCCTTCGTGATCTAGGGTTAAAAAATTCTCAGTACTCGCGCACATAATCCCATACACATAAATATGAGCTCAGGTGCGCTAAAACTAATCAAATTAATATGCTAATTTCCAAAACTCTATCCTCAGAAAAATATCAAGAAATTTGTCACTAATTAAGTAATTATGTTTTTTATTTTGGCCTGGTTAATATCCTGGGTCCCATATTTTTTACCCTTATAGGCTGAAAAAAAATCTGGAAACCCTAAACCATTACAACATTAAAATTGTCATGAAAAATAAAAAATTTATAATGGGCTAGTTTATGGTTACCATTGTATAGAATAGATGGCATAAAAATAAGACGCAAATCTCTATTACACTTTTTGTCTAGGACCAATATTTTGCCTGATAAATGCCACCATAACTCCTAAGTCACAAAAATTTTTTGTAAAAAAAAGAGATTATAATCAATTAACAGAATAATATCAAATAACAGATTAATGGCCAAATACTGAAACAATAGTTAAATTAAATGACTCTCAAGTCACATGCTGTCCTTGTCTTTTCGGCTAGTAGAGACAGCGAGAGCCTGTGAATAGGAGGGCTCTTAATTTTGATTAGTGTTTCAGTATTCGGTCGTAATGTCTTTAAACAAGATGAATATATTTGAATGATTTTATTTTATTCAATGAGTGATTAAAAAATTGGAGCTTAAATAATAAGATTACAGAATATATTAACCTATTATTAATATGTTAAACATTACAGGTGCTCCATCCTTACCTGTTGGGGAGAGGGACGCATGTGAATGCAGAGTACATGCCGCTCCCCTCCCTGTGGGACTCCTACTCTCAGTCGGACTTCTATGTGCGCAACAACAATGGCACCTTCAATGAGATTTATGTGGATCCCTCCGAGCCCGAGGAGCTCATCGACTTCAAGAGATCCCTACTCAGCCTGTTTCAGGTATGATACTAATCAACACTTTTATATTATTCATTGACATTTAATGAATATACAATATATAAAACAGAACCTGTCTGACTTATTTGTGTTACTAAAATTTAAATGAGAAAGTTTGTAAGGATTTGTATATGTATGAAAGCCACTTTATTAATGCAATATGGATGGTAACCTTGTAATAAACAGATTTCTTTCTATGTGAAGAAAATCATGAGTAATCGGAAGTAGTAAATTATAATAAATGAATAAGTTCTTTCAGTTCAGCTACACACCGGGCATACAAAACGAGACAGACTTCTCGGGCACCTGTGAGGTCCAGTACGAGGTCGTGTCGGACAAGGTCATCAGGAAAGTTAAGGTACACGTCCCCGGTACACTTCACTAAAATAACTGTAACATTTCTATACAGTTATGTAAATAACGACAGCGAATATGGGAAGAGTTGAAATGCGACAACTATGTTCAGCCTAGCTATTCACAATGGTTTTATTCAGAAACTTCAGAAAAAGATTTATGTAATTTAAAATGAGTCAAATAGCGAAATCTATGTTTAAATGGGTAAACTTTATAATATTTTCATAGAATAATAATTGCTTTTATTTTAATAGCTTTTAATCAAATTTCTACTAAATAGGTTTTGCATAATTCAAAATTTGGCTACCTTTTTGCATTTAGAAATAATCTAAAATAGTTGTCAATTTTAAATTAATTAAAGGTAAACACTAAACAGTGACAGCTGTGTGAACTCTTTTACTTTTCTATACAAATAGAAATATGTACTGTTAAGGGCCATACGAAGGCGACGAAGACAAACGAAGACAATTTCCGTCTATCCCTAGGACTAGGACCTTACCGGACCGTGCGACAGACAAAACAATGGAAACTGAACTGAGTGACATTGTATAACAATAACGTCATGTACATAAAGATAATTAAAAGGATTGTCAGTTCAGAATAGAGGGCTATAATAATGAAAGAGCCATACTGACTGTCCAGCCTGCAAATCCTGCACAGCAGAGTGTGATTTTCATTTAGGAATACACTAGCTGTCCCATGCTCACTTCGTTGGTCATAAAACATTCCGGTAAATTTTTACTTCTAAAAAATAATTAAATAAAACATTATCCAATGGACCAAATTTTAAATCTAAACCATTCTCGAATCCAACGTCCACGAAAAAATTCATCAAAATCTGTCCGGCCGTTTCGATGGAGTTCAATTACAAACATTCACACAAGATTTATCTATACATACAATAGGGGAGATGAGTACATCTAAAATATTTGGTTTCATTTATATTCTCAGCAATATTGAGGCATTACTACTTGGGAAATGTATTATGGTACTAAAGTAAAGGTCTAGTTGTAGTTATAAAGTTTATTAATGTTTGTTACCTGAATATATATAATATATATATTAGGTCCTTACATATGAAATTGGCGTTTTGTCGTACTGGCCACTTTGACCTCAAATATATTATCTTCTTTGGTTAGGAATTACAATTTCATGTTTATACCGCTATTTAATCATGCATTTGTGTTTCGAAAATCGGAATTCATTTGTTTTTTTCCTCTTTTGGTTTTTTCTTTGCGTCACTGTTTACAAAATGGAAAACTTGAAATATCGTATTATTTTCGAGTACGAATTCCACCGTGGCACCAGTGCTGCAGAAACGGCTCGAAGGATGTGTATGGCGGCGGTGTTGCAAAAGAAAACACAGTGCGTTTTTGGTTCCAACCTTTTCATTCTGGAAATTTCGACCTGCAGAACAAGCCCCGTGGACGGCCGGAGACCAGAACCGGAGAGAAGGTGTTAATGAAGAATAGAAGGCTATTGTGGAAGTGGATCCATCGCAAACCTCGTCCGAGTTAGCTGCAGGCTGCGGTGTTAGTGATGAAACTATTTTAATCCACTTGAAGCAAATTGGGAAGGTGAAAAAGCTTGAAAGGAAAACCTCATGAATTAAGTGCAGCAAACCGGCAAACGCGCATCGACTGTTGCGTTACATTACTCAACCGGCACAACAATGAAGGGATTTTAAATCGATGTTGAACCTGTGATGAAAAGTGGATCCTGTACGATAATCGGAAACGCTCATCGCAATGGCTGAACCCTGGCGAACCAGCCAAAGCCTGCCCCAAGCGAAAATTGACTCAAAAAAATTTACTTGTAAGCGTTAATGTAAATTCACTACAGCTTTCTTAAATCTGGCCAGACGATTACGGCAGATGTCTATTGCCAGCAACTGCAAATCATGATGGAAAAGCTAGCTGCTAAACAACCGAGGTCGGTCATTCGCTCTAGGCCACTGCTGCTTCAGGACAACGCTAGACCACACACTGCAGAACAGACGGCTACCAAATTAGAGGAGCTTCAATTGGAATGTCTAAGACATCCACCGTACTCCCCGGACCTTGCTCCAGCAGATTACCATTTTTTTTTTCAAAACTTGGATAATTTCTTGCAAGGGAAAAAATTCAACTCCGATGGGGCAGTCCAAATCGCCTTCAAAGATTTTATTGATTCCTGTCCGAATGGTTTTTTTAGTAAAGAAATCAATGAACTACCTATCTGATGGCAAAAGTGCATAGATAGCAATGGTATATACTTTGATTAAATAAATATGTTATGTTTAAAAAAATTTATATACTTAGACTTTATGTTTCTCCTTTACAAAACGCCAAGTTCATAATATGTAATGAACTAATATTATAGTACATAGTAATTAATAAAGTAACCAGCTTAATATGTACAGTTATATTATTATGAACATGAATTTCTACCAAGAACCAACAGTACCTACACTCAAACAGTAAACATTTTTATTTGTGATGAAATGATGATTATGGTACGGTTAATACTGAGTGCTATGGTTTATTTCCTGACTGCCAAAAGAAAGGTTACATTTTAACTGATTATTTATGTATTTGCATGCCAATTTCCTGAGTTCCTCCTTTACAAAATACCAATTTCATATGACCTTATATACAGGTGTCCCGTAAATCGACGTCAAGCCGTAAACCCATGATAGGCCACGATAGTTATGATAGTTACAATAGTTATCAGAAAATTTTTAAAAAAATCCAAGTAATGTGTCTCAAAAAATACAAAGCTTTTTAAAAAAAATCGAAAAATCGACATCTTGTTTTTTAGTTCCCGGCACTACAAATTTCTACTTTTTTTGTAATATTTTTTTTGTATGTAATCCTGAATAATGCTTTAGTAAACTGGTGCCTAAGATTTAAATCAAACGACTCCGACTTGAAAGGAAATGAGGCTTTTTGCCCAAAACAATGATTCAAATTTAATAGTTTGCTCGACTTTATCTGACTGTACTGGAAAAAAAATGTACTACGCTTGTTTGGCAGGTAATTTTAAAAGTTGGCGCAGTTAATAAGGATTCCAAAATGGTATGACACTTGCTAGATTGTTTCTTAAATTTTGGACAATATTGATTTTTGTAAGGTAAGTCAGTTTTCGACAATTTTTTCTTACTTACTTAAAAGGATTCAAGTGTACCCAGGTCTTTCTTCTAAGTGATATTCTGATTTGTATGAGACGGAGAGAAACATTCAAAGAGTGTAAGAGAGACAAAATCCAAGAAGTAAAAGAATATCACGGGCCACGAGGGCCATAGTGTCTCAATACATTTAACTTTAGGAAAGGTGTTTTTTAGGAAGCTTTTAATTGAAACAAATTTTTGGAGTCTAAAATATTTTATTACATTATAACAAATGTTCAAACTGCCTCCCACCAGCATAAATGCAATCTCGACATCTTTTTAAAAAAGACCGCTTTATCAGACGGGCAAATCTGCCGTTATTAACTAATTCAGCTGCTTGCGTTAATTGTCGTCGTAGTTCAACTACATTTTCAATTGACTTTGTATACACTTTTTCTTTCACAGCTCCCCAGTAAAAAAAATCTAGCGGATTTAAATCAGGAGAACGGGCTGGCTACGAAATGGTACCAGACCGCCCTATCCACCTTTCTGGATATTCGAATAATCTCGCACTGAACGGGCATAGTGCGCCGGGCAGCCGTCTTGTTGGAACCACATGACTCTGTAAATGTGCAGAGGTACGTCTTCCAATAAATTTGATAAATGATTTCTTAAAAAGTCCAAATAAATGTCGCCATTCAAGGTCTCTAGCAGTTCAAAAGGTCCGATGATTCTCCCGTTTAGAATCCCGGTCCACATGTTTATTTTGAATCGATACTGGGATCTATCCTCTTTCATCAAATGTGAATTATCTACATGCCACTCGTGTAAGTTGTGTAGATTCATGTACCCATCTTTTTTAAAAGTAGACTCATCGGACTATAAAATTTTGTCTATGAATCGTGGATCTTCCCGGTGTCTTTGTAACACCGTTTCACAAAACGTAACTCTTGGGAGATAGTCCCGGGGTAGTAAAGTTTGTACTCGCGTGACGTGGTATGGGTGGAGCTCATGACTTTTCATGATTCGATGGGCTACACTTTTGGGCACTCCTGTGCTTTCTTCGATTTTTTCCAGTACATTTTTTTCCAGTACAGTCAGTTAAAGTCGAGCAAACTATTAAATTCGAATCATTGTTTTGGGCAAAAAGCTAATTTCCTTTCAAGTCGGAGTCGTTTGATTTAAATTTTAGGCACCAGTTTACTAAAGCATTATTCGGGATTACATACAAAAAAAATTACAAAAAAAGTAGAAATTTGTAGTGCCGGGAACTAAAAAACCCCCACAAGATGTCGATTTTTCGATTTTTTTAAAAAGCTTGAGACACATTAGTTACTTGGATTTTTTTTTTAATTTTTCTGATAACTATTGTAACTTGGCCTATCGCGGGTTTACGGCTTGACGTCGATTTACGGGACAGCCTGTATATTTCTAATATATTATGTGTAGTTTATTAATAAAGATATATCTAAAAAGTACAAAAATTGTTTTTTTTTTGCTAAATTAGTAAACAAAACCTACATCATTATTTTACTTACATCATATACAAAAACATTCGACTTGCGAAATTTTCTATACAAATCGTACGGCGATTTTGGCCTTTGAAACTATTATTGACTTTTGATGTACTGTTTCTTCTGAGAAGTTACTCATACTTGAGACTACTTATTACTTAAGAGTTACGCATATTTGAGAGTGGGTTTTTTCAGGTTGATTCATTTATGCTATAAAAAAATTCAGTCATCTAGATTCTAGCCTATTAAATAAAATTTAAGTGTCTGTTTGTAATTTTAAATTGAATTTTTTTACTAAATGCATATTATGAAAGTATATTATATATGGCATTTACAATAAAAATCATTTGTTGAAATTTATTTTTGTCAGTTTGTCTGTTTGTTCCGTTTAATCTCTGAAATAGCTGGGCCTATTTTCACGGATCTTTCACTGGAAGAATGCTGATATTATAAAGAGTAACTTAGGCTACTTTAATCTTAGGGTTCCGTTTCCCTTAGTTCTACGCAAAGTAAGTTTTAATATATAATTTTTTACCCTATTTCCTCGATTAAGGATGCTGACACACTTCAGGCCGACTTAGTTCGTCTAGATAGATACTGCTAGGAAAATATCCTCAACCCCAGGAAATGTCTATTAATCACCTACAGTAGAAAAACTAATATCAGCCCGACTACATACTATCTAAAAGGTATTGAAACCCAAAGAACAGACGCTGTGTGCGGCTTGGGTGTCGAATATGATTCCAAGCTGATGTTCGATTCTCACATTGACCATATTATTGCAAAAGCCTCAAGAGCCTTGGAATTTATTATGAGACTAAGCTCCCCAAACCTTAAAAACACTATACTGCACGTACGTTAGAATACGCCTGTCAGGTTTGGAATCCCTGTTATGATAAATATATTACTCAGATTGAAAACATTCAAAAGCGTTTTATGAGAATTCTATACTACCGCCTAAAATACCCTATAGTTCTAATAATTATCTGTCTCTGTGCAAGAAATTTCACATTCAACCTTTGTTTATTCGCCGACAAATTGCCGATTTTATATTTATACTAAAATAATTAACAACAAAATTGACTGTCCAGATCTTAGTAAAATAAACTTTTACTACTAGGCAACGCCGATTTAATCCGCCACTGGTTATTCAACTTACAGCTCCAACTACAGGCATAACTCCTGCCTGGTGCGAGCTCGCATTGAATTTAACAACATTTAAAAGAATTCTCTTTTGATCCATACACATTGCATAGCAAGACAAGAGATAAGCTAAACCTTAACTTCTTTAAATAATAAACTTTGTTAGATTTAGATACTAACTATGATTTCGAATGTTATGGTGCTGAAACTTAAGTGTTTGCTTGTTTTGTTGTACTTTTCCTTAGTCACTAATTGTGAAAACCTATAATTGGCTTCACTTCTTCCATGTCTAGGCTATAAAAATAAAAAATAAAATAAAAATATAAAGATGACAATATGATGACAATAATGTAATATAAAGATGACAATATGATGACAATAATGTAATATAAAGATGACAATAATTATGCACGTATATTTTTTCTTCAATTTTATCGACATTATATTTAACATAGCTAAAGTTTAGCATAGTCGTGTGTAATGTGTCGAGCTAGCGAACGGTCGCGCTCCGCGTTATACACATGCAGCAAAATATATTAATAATTATTTAATTTATATTTTTGTGTTCGCGCGGCAGATTGCCGCTGCACGTGACCATGGCGCTCGTGGCCAATGAGTTGCTGGCGTTTATCCAGCATGTCATCGACACCATAGACGAGGTCAGCAGCAAGGAAGACTTGCAGATCTGCATTAGCAGATCTGCAAGTCTTCCTTCAGGTCGAGGCGCGCAGGCGGTCACGTTTAGGCCGTCAGCATTATCCGACGGGTCAACGAACATCGTCGTCGTTGCCTCCCCTGCCGCCAGCTCCCTGCCCGCGAAGGAGCCAGTGCTGAGTTACGCAAGTGTCGCCGCTTGCGACACCAAGGGTTGCGTCCCCCTGCCACCTCGCCCTCGCCCACGAGAAAAAAGAAACCCGTCATCCACAACCATCGCGGCACTGCACCCGGAGGACCCGAGCAGCTGTTGCGGTGTGAGACTCCCGCAACACCGCTGTACGTATTCAGGCTGCATTGGTCTACGACGGTCGAGCAGGTCGTGGACTACACCAGGAGCAGAACCAACTTCGCCTTGAAGGTCCAGCGTTTGGAATCTCGTCATAAAATGAATTTTAGTTCCTTTGTGGTAAGAGTTCCAACCCATCATTTACCGACCTTCGAGAAGGAGGAGTTCTGGCCGATTGGAGTCGTCTACAGATTTACAGGACGACTCCCGAACACTACGCGCCCCACGTCGCAGTCAATACGTGTTTAGTGTTGGTTTTAGTGTTAGTGTTAGTTTATTAAATATAGTAATATGTATGTTAGTCTATAAGGTATTTATATAATATGGGCCTATGCAGCCTGAAATAAGCGGAATTTAATTTAATTAACCTAACCTAAAATATTATGCCTAATGAGTTATGCCACATTAAATTAGGACAAAAACGTAACAATGATATTTATGCCTCTTGAAATATTATACCAAGAAACAATTATGGAAAAGTATAATTGTAGGTATGATAATAAAAATTATGCCTAACGAGTTCTGACAAATTAAACAAAGGGATAAGATAATAACCCACCCCACCTTCGAAGAGCAACTAAAGGGAACTACCCCAACAATTTTAATTTAATTGTTTTGTGTGTTTTTCAGAGGCGGTGTTCAGGCGAAGCGGGAGGCGCGGCGTCGCGGCGTGTGGCGCGGTACTCGCACGACGCGCGCGGGCCGCAGGAGGTGTACGCCGAGGAGGTGCACGAGCTGCACGCTGCGCTCAAGGCCCGCGCCTGGCTGCGGCTGCGGCGCGACCACACCGCCGCCCCCATCCCCAGCGCCGCACCCGCAGCCGTCCCCGCCGCACTGGCGCCGCTGCCGCTCGCCGTGCCCGTCGCAGGGGAAGATGACGACGATTCCCCGGTAAGTCTATCGTTACCGCAATGTAAATAAAAAAATACGACTGTGGTTTTCATGGGGAGTAAAACATAATGTTTAATTTTTCAAACGCTCAGAGTGTGGAGGACTTGGAGGCGCTCCTGTCGGAGGCGGGCCGGCTGACCGGGGCCCAGGCACCGGGCACGAGGGCAGCGGCGGCGGCGCTGCGGCTGCTGCCGGCCCTGCGCGCCGCCGCGCCGCCCGCGCTCGCCGCGCTGCTTGATCGCGCCGCCGCCGCGGGCGACCGTAGGCTGTGAGTATAAAAGCCTCGCACTGTTTAGTTGCACCAATTATTATCCAAGAACTATAGTATTGCGTGGGTGCGCAGGGCAGAGGCGTGCGGCGCGCTGGGTGCGGCGGGGTCGGCGGCGGCGCTGGCGGCGGTGCGTGCGCGGCTGACCTCCCCCCGCACCGCACACCTCGCGCTGCGTTACTACGAGGGCCTCGCGCTCGCCGAACACCCCGATGTGAGTCCGGCCTCTGTCGATTGAGAGGTAATCTGATCCAAATATTATGTAACCGTATGCTGTTTCAGGAGAGCGTGGTAATGGAGGCGCTGCGGGCGGGCGAGAAGGGTGCGGGCGCGGTGGTGGCGGCGAGCGCGCTGCTGGCGGCGGGCGCGGCGGGAGCGCGTCTGCTGCCCGCCGCCGCCGTCGCCGTGCACGCACGTCTGCTGCGGGCGCTAGAGCTTTGCCAGGTGTGAATTCTGTACAGCCAAATTCACGAGACAAAATAAAAATGTAAGCAAACATTTATAGGCTCGCAACCTTTGGATCAAATTAAAAAAAAAACAGTTGCATCACTTGAATAACAAATCTGTCAAATTATATACGAGGGCTTATTGATCAGTTTCCGAAACGACAAAGAAAAACTTCAAAAATCTATTTAAAATAAATTTATTTCTCAACGTAGTTTCCTTCTACCTCGATGCATTTAGTCCAGCGCTTCTCCAATGCCGTTACACCAGTTTGATAAAATGTTTTCTCCAACCCCTCAAAATACTCGTCCACGGCAACAATGACTTCTTCATTTGATGAAAATCTCTGGCCATCTAACCATTTCTTCAGGTTCGGTAATAAGTGGAAGTCGCACGGGGCCAGATCCGGGGAATAGGGTGGATGCGGTAGCAATTCGAACCGTAATTCATGGAGTTTGGCGACTGCAACCATTGACGTGTGTGCAGGTGCGTTGTCATGGTGGAACAAATTTTTTTTCTTGGCCAAACGTGGTCGTTTCTTCTGGATTTCTTCACTTAATTTTTGCAGCAAGCTTGCGTAGTACTCTCCATTTATTGTTTTTTCTTTTTGCAGATAATCCACTAAAATAATCCCTCGAGCATCCCAAAAAACAGTCGCCATCACTTTGCCGGCCGACAAAACCGTTTTTGCTTTCTTCGGCGCAGGTTTTCCGCTCTCAGTCCACTGCTTAGATTGTTCTTTTGTCTCGGGAGTATAATGATGTATCCAGGTTTCATCGACTGTTACATAACGCCGCAAAAACTCATTAGGATCTCGGTTAAACAGCGCCAAACACTCCGATGAATCGTCCACTCGACTTTGCTTTTGGTCTACAGTGAGCAAACGCGGCACCCATCGCGCGCAAAGCTTTTTCATTCCCAAATGTTGGTGCAAAATATTAAAAACGCGTTCAGATGAAATGCTCACCATCTTCTGCTATCTCTCGCAACTTTAAGCGCCGATCATTCAATACAATTTTGTGAATTTTTTTGATCATGTCCGGATTCGTGACTTCATTTGGACGTCTTCGCAGCTCTGTCTTCCACGTTTAAAATCAGTTACCCAGGTGTGCATTGTACTCAATGCAGGAGCAGAATTACCTAAAACACTGTCTAGCTTGGTTTTAATCTGGGTTGCTGTTTTCTCTTTTAAAACGTAAAATTTTATCACCGCACGAATTTCGTTTCTTTCCATTGTTAATAAAATTTACGACAGAGAAAGTTCCTCTCAAACAAATTCCATCAGTTCGATTAAATTCAAATTTGGCGTTCTATTTTCAAAAAGATGCCAGAATATAATGTAATATTCCTTTTTTGCGTATCATTTTTTTAAATTCGTCGTTTCGGCCAGTTATCAATCAGCCCAGGTACTTAAAAATGGCACCGTAGTGACGGTTGACAATTCCAGTATACTATAATCCCAACCAGACCAAGTGAAAATGCGTATTAGTTTCGAATATTATACTTCTTGAAATAATAACATATATATATGAGACGCGCATTTATTTATTTATTTATTTATTTTGTTCAAGGAAAACTTACAGCTAGACGGTGCAAGACTATTTACACAGTAACAGTAAAGGGCCAATTACAAGTTTTCACGATTAACTAATAATTATAATGTTGAAATTGAGGTAGACATTCAAAGGACGAGCAAAAGGAAAAAGATTTGACTTAATTGTAAATACAGTATTAGCAATTACTATTAAAGAAATGGTATGTAAGAGTTTTTCTTACATTTTTCACACTGGTGTTGAATAAATCTATGTCGATACTCCGAGACGCTGCATTGTATGCTCTGCTAGCTCGCACGATGTACGAGTTCTGACGGTAGGTGGTGGAAGCAAACGGAACGTGAAGGAGTTGGTATTTCCTAAGCGAGCCGGTAGGTACTCTAAACTCAAACTTGCTTACTAGTTCTAAGCAATCGATTGAACCATTGTATATCTTAAAAAGGAGCGACAAATCGGCAATGTTACGCCGTTCTTCGAGCGGTAGCATATGGAATTTTTTGGCATGGCGTCATTGCTCATATTATTGTCTTCTTCAATGCACTGTAACATTTAATTAACTGAAAATCCTCATCTGTCATGTGGAAACGCTCTTATGCCGACGACATAAGAGCGTTTTCCGGTCCTATATCGGATAATGGAAAAACGCTCTAGGAATATAAAACAGGTTACTCGAATTAGCTTGACAATTATTATGATATACAGTACGATCTCAATGCCATTAGCTAATAGTCGTTGTTCAAAAAATATTGCCGAGATCCATTAGCAGCCTGGTATCTTTTTACTGTACAATTTTATCGCTTCATTTGCAAAACTGGTGTCGAAGAAGTAGGCCAATGAACTTTTGTTCAGCCGGTACTCCCCCAAACTTTAGATGTCGCTACTTACAATTAAGAAAAGTAACGGTTCATGTTCATTTGATGTAGGAGGAGCAGTGTACGGCACGGTGTCTGCGCGCGCTCGGCAACATGCGGCACGCAGACGACACGGAAATGCTGCTGCGCTACGCGGGTGGCGCCGGTGACGCGGCGGCTCGCGCGGCTTTGTGTGCGTTGGCGGTCGGCCCCGCGCCTGCGCTATACAACGCCACACGCCTCCGCCGCCTCGAGCGCGCGGCGCTGGGCCACGGCGCGCCGGGCGAGCGGGCGGCGGCGCTGGAGCTGCTGCTGTCGCGGGGGGCGCGTGCGCCGGCATCGCTGCTGCCCCTGCTGCAGGCCCTACCCGAGCACGCGCTGCCCGAGCTGCGGCAGCTGGCGTGGGGACGATTGGCGGCGTTGGCGGAGCGCGACGTGGGGCTACGTGCGTTGCTCGCGGCGCTGCCGGCGCGGGACGGTGGTTGGGCGGTGCGCGCGCTACCCGGGCGCTCAGCGGCGGTGGAGCGCGCCGTGGGTGGCGGCGGCGGCTGGCGTGCAGCACTGCGGGCGTCGCTGCTTGAGCACAGCGGGACTCTGAGTCGCGCGGAGCTGACGCTGTCGGCGACGGCGCGCGACGGAACCACAGACGACGTCGTGGTGGTACGTGGCCCCCGGGCCCGCGTGATACATGTCTCACACGAGACGTTTCTCACGCTGTTCATTTTTCCGACTAGTATGGGTCGCCAAAATATTATCTGTTGAACCACTTTTCACAAGTGTTATACTAAAGCTGGCACGTGATACACATTGATGTAAGTATTGTGAACATGCCAGCTTTAATATTATTACCTTAACACCGGATCTGTCGGCTGTACATATATGCCGCATTTCCACAGAATCATCAAGATGAAATAGTACGGAGATTGACCTAGTTAGTATGGAAAGTTGTACGCGAATCCTAGATGACGAAGCGGCGGCGGGCTCGTGCTAAAACTGAAGCCCGAGCATCGCTCGTTAGGAATTCGTAATTTTGTATACGCATTTAATAGGGTGTCAAGATTTTTTTGACAAAGACCGGCGATAGGTGCGTAGGCGGCATACTATTATTTATGATACATGGTCGTGTCCAGCAAGGAAATACATGTAAAAACGATTTGTCCTTACAACCGTAATGTTAAGTAAATAAGTAGTTTATTTTTAGTGTTCATAAAACCAAAACAATAATGTATTGCATAAAATGTTAATTCTAAAAGTCTGCTGCGTACAGTTGGCGCTGCGGGAGCATGACGCGGGCGCAGGGGATGCAGAGCTGCTGGCGACCGTGGGCGGCGTGCTGCTGCGGCCGAGATCGCTGCGCGCCAACCGCACCGTTCTGAGCGTGCTGCAGCTCACGTGCGACGACAGCGGCGCGCGGGTGCTGCTGGGCGGCGGGGTGTTGCGGCTGCGACGGCGCGCGGCTCGGGCTGTAGCTCTCCGATCGAGCGCGTCCGGCCAGCTAGAGACGCGTGGCGCGGCGGCAGCTCAGGTGGAAGCCCGGGTCGCGGGCGCCTGGGGCGATCTGAGCGCGAGCGCTCTGTCTTGGGTGGCGCCGCGCGTGCGCCTTCTGTTAGTGGCCGGCGGCTGCGCGCGCGCCGACGTATCGCCGCTGCAGGTGGGCACGGAGGTCCGGCTGACATCGGTGCTTGGCGCGGCTCGGCGGCGCGTGCGGCGGGTGCGTGCCGCGCGGTTGCCGGCGCCGGGCCGCACGCTGTCGCTGGCCGACCCGCACTCATCGTGCCTTTGACCTCACCGACTCACACCGACAATTATATATATTTTTTATTACTATACTATACATTTTATCTATACATATTATAAATAAACTGTGTAATGACGTTATAAGTTGATAGTACAATTTTTGAAGGAAAATATTATTTTATTCTTTTTAGCGCATTCAAATAAAAGTTTGTTTAAAAAAAAAACTTTTAATTTATTTTTACTTTTTAGTTATCGCTAGACAGGTTTTATATAAAAAAACCCCAACACACCATACTTTCACTTGATACCCATATTGTAGAAGTGCATTATATAATGACTTGTCGGCCATCTTGTGTGTTCCGCCATGTTGAATTTAGAATGACATCACATAGCTAACCATGCATTGTCATCCAAACGTGTATACAACATTTCAGCCTATAAGGTTGAAGATATTATCTGCTTCAAAATTGAGTTGCAAAATCCACCCGAACAAGACATACGTTGCAAATTAAATGAAAGCTTGTAAAAATAATAAATCAAACTAAAAACGATATATAACGTCTTTCTTTTTAACCAAAAAAGAGAACAGCCTTCAAAAAACCAACCCTCACAAATAATTCATTTTAAAATATTCAAAACAATTTTCCTTTTTTTATTTAATTTACTCTGAAGTCGATACCTCGGCGTATGGCGTCATCTCTTGAGTAATTAAGGAACTAAATTATACTTCTGCATTGGGAAGCACCAATTTCAAAAAGTGAATAAAAATAAGGAAAAATTATTTTGCAAAATATTGGTTCTTTTTCTTTTCTTTTTTAGTCCTTTTCTTTGTTAGGTACTTATGTATCGTTTTTGTTTGGTTTTTTTTTTACTTTCTTGTGTTTGAAGTGCGTCGTAAAAAATGATAATTTACGGTAGGTACCGTAGTTAAAATATAAATTTTGCCTAATATGGCTATAATAATACGATAACTTAAGGACCATAATCACCGCCCAGCCTCTCCAGTCCAAATAGTTGACAAACATAAAATAATAACATTATTTACACTAATGACGGCCATTAGTACTGGCCCGATGAGCTGGATTTGCAGGCTGGACGGTGAGTATGGCGCTTTATTCTATAAACGTACATTGTCAATTCTCTTTTCTTTTACTCATAGCCATTTCAGGTTTCTTGTAGTTTTAATTTTATTTTTTTAGTTTGAAAATAATTTAAAGCAGGTAGCTAGTCTTATTATTGTGTTAACTGTTTTATTATTACTAACCTACTTTCAAAAAAGGAGGCGGTTATTATGTTTGTATTCACAAAGTATTGTACGTAATAAGCATGTTGACAAAAAAATAATCTCTAGATAATAATATATCATCTTAGATTCTAGTCATGGGCTTAAGGGCCAGCGAGATAATCAAACGGTTTTACTCAAACCTTAGGTGTTTGATGCAACCCTTTGACGTCGGTTTGATCGGTTTGTCAAACGGGACTGTTAAGTTTGGTTCGGTACGGTGCTGTAATCAGACTTGTGACGCAGACAAAGATGCTCTCGAACGCCTTATTATTTTTTACGAAGTAATGTTTTGATTTCACCTTCCATAATAATAGGGATGTTGCCTAGTGTGTAATATCACATTTTTATAAATAAAATTTTAAAATTGTTGATTAAAGATACATAAATCTAAAAGAAATAGTTATTTAGATTGACGCGATTAAAAATTATAAGAAAATAAAAAATATTGCCCATCTTTTTCTCGCAAAACGATTTGTTACGTCACAAGTTGCTACCGCCATACATTTTGTAATGACAAATGTATGGCAGGTGCAACTCGTGACGTCCAACGCCGATACATCGCTCTCTTTCATATTGTAAATTTAAATTGTTACAGCTTTAAACGTGTAAATATTCGACAAACCGTTCAAACTAGCCTTGTAAACGATCAAATTGGTTTGACTAAAAAAATTAACGTTTTTTAGACAAACTTTATTTTGTCTTTTTGAATTAGCTGATTTTTGCAAGGTATCAAAAGCTGATCGCATCATCATATCATCATCTGTCTCCCGTTTACGTTTGTTACGTTCACGTTGAACTTTATTAGAATTAAATGATTCACGTTGAGATGATTGTACTCCAGAACTCATCTCATTCTCATTGGTAGAATCTTGGGAAGGTTCTGCATTAATCTGTAATAAAAATATGTTTTTTTGCAGTTACCACAAACACCTGATCAGTGGTTGCAAGTCGTAAAAGAATACGAAAGATCTTGGCAATTTCCTCATTGTCTGGGAGCATTGGGTGGAAAGCACATAATCATTCAAGCACCCTTAAATAGTGGAAGCGAGTACTATAATTATGAAGGATTCTTCAGCGTGGTACTTTTAATAGTTATTAGTTATAAATGCGAGCTATAAAATAATATATGCAAACATTGGCTGCCAAGGACGGATATCCGACGGAGGAGTTTTTAACAATTGTATGTTTAATAAAAAATTAAATGATAAATCGCTAAACCTTCCGGAATCATCACCTCTACCTGGAAGACAATTGCCAATTCCATATTTTTTTGTCGGCGATTAAGCATTTCCTTTCAATGCAAATGTCCTGAAAGTTTATTCAGGATTTCATGCTATTGGCTCTATAAAAAGAATATATAATTATAGACTTTGTAGAGCACGACGAGTACCTAGTTGAAAATGTGTTTGGCATATTGTCTTCGGTGTTTCGTGTTTTACGTAAACCTATGTTGTTAAGCCCGGAAAAAGTTACTTTGATTGTCAATTGTATATGTAATTTACATAATTTTATGAGGAATTCTAAATCAAGCACAACTTATGCTTCACAAATTGGAACTGGAACTGAAGAAACTATACTTAATATGCCGCTTGAATCTCCACGAATCTACTCAAACGATACTACCCCCAGTCGAATAGGAGATGAAGTTGCTGAATATTGTTCACAAGAAGGCGAAATACAATGGCAATATAGATATGCTTAGAATAAGCCCACAGCTAAGCCTGCTTTTGAATAAATAAAAAATACTTACACTATCTGATCCGTCGCGAGGTTTATTTTTGTCCAATAAGAACTTCAAACTCTTATAGGCAAACTACGAACTGTTGTAAATTTCTTCCGCTCCTGAAATATATGGAACATTTATATTATAGATATTATGAAGATAGGTATAAACAATTTTTTAATAAAACAAAACCGACTTCGCACAAAAAGTAACAAAATAATATTAAGGGTACAAATTAAAGCCATATTTTATGTTCTCATAGGTATATCAATTATTAATGAAGTCGGTGCCAATTAAGACAAAATACTTTGAAATAGGTATACGGCACGACTTCATTATTAATTAATTACTATCTCCCAAACTCAAAAAATAGGCATTGTACCTAAATAACTAACCTTTTC
Source organism: Phengaris alcon alcon (assembly GCA_037179445.1). Classification (NCBI taxonomy): domain Eukaryota; kingdom Metazoa; phylum Arthropoda; class Insecta; order Lepidoptera; family Lycaenidae; genus Phengaris; species Phengaris alcon. Next base: position 54,689 of record JAYRCH010000491.1, on the reverse strand, counting down.
CGGTTCCTTTACTTTTGTCGTGCTTACTTTTTCATCGGCGTAAAGAAGCCAACAAACTTGTCATTTTTTTCCGGCAATCATCTATGGAAAAGTCCAATGCAGTTGCTATCTCGACCCAAGCATCGTTTTTCAAAATTTTATTGTAATGCTGAGGATGCTTTGAGTCCCACAAAATGCTTTTATTTCTATAGTTTGAAATCAAAAGTATACACTTATCATTGTCCAAAGACATTTTGAACGCACACTAAACACACAACCGGCCTCTATGCTTTACACTGTCGCACTGGAGCTGGAGAGCAACAGGTTTGCGGGGAGGAGACGTCGCAGAGCGGCGGGGCGCGGAACGATGACCGAAGCTTGGCTCGCCAAATAGCTCGAAGCAATGCTCGCTAAAATGCTCGCCAGAACGCTCGATAGAATGGTCGCTAAATTGTTTTTCGTGCGAGTACAAAGGCGCTCGCAGTGCTCGTTTGGACGGCGTTCGTGACGGTTGTGTCGTGTGTACGTTCATGATGTGGAGTGACGAACAATCGCTTGAACTTATTAGTTTGTATCAAGAAAAACCTGTTATTTGGGATCCAAAAAACCCGTGTTACTTTTAAAAAAATCTGAAAAACTATGCTTGGAGTGATATTGCTCATTCATTGGGAAGAGATGTGGAAGAATGCAAAAACAAAATGATTAGTTTGCTTGCTTCACATCGAAGAGAAAAAGGAAAAGTAAAGAAGAGTCATAGTTCCGGAAAAGGTATGTTTTATTATAAATTTCTGGGGCTTTACATATTACATACTTTTATTTATTAATTTAGTTGTTACTTAGGTATTATCACTTACTTGCTATTAGTACAATTATTACTTCTATTGTATGATCTTCCGTCCTTGTCTTTTTTAAAAGCTTTTATTTAACTTGCTCTGTATGTATGTAAGTATGTATGTTAAGGTGGAATTTTGGAAGCAATTTTGAAGTAGATGTATTTAACCGATTGAGCTGAAATTTTGTATACACGTTTAGTTTGGATGACAATCCACGATATGGTATGTGACATCACTCTAAATCCAAGATGGCGAAATAGTTATTTTCTATGCAGTCCTACAATATGGATATTAAATGAAAGGGCTTTTTGAGAGTAACTCTAAAACGAATGTAATGTCATTCTACATCCAATATGGCGGCTCATCCAAGATATGGGAATAGTTGTTTTTAATGCACTTCTGCAATATGGGTATCAAATCAAAGGGCTCATTGAGAGTAAATTGAACGTTATAGAGTCAAGTTTTGTCGTGTCGTGACGTTCTTCTTTTAAGGGTATTTAAATAAAAGCTTTTTTCAAAAAGTTTTTTGATTAAAATTTATTAAAATTGTTGTTTTATTTCTTGTAATTTATTTTACAGGTGGGGATGAAACGTACAAAAGTACATGGTTTGCTTACGAGGCGTTGGCATTTTTAGGAGATCGAAATAATCCAAGGAAACGACGTAACACAGAGTCACTGTCAAGTGATCCAGGGGGTGCATACAAGTTTTTAGATGAATCCGTGTTTCTCAAAAAATTATGCAAGTGTGCAATAGCCATGACTATAGTCTCCACGGTTTCGGGCTGAAGGAGCATAGGTTTTCGTAAAACTCTGAACACATGCTGTGATACCAAATACATTTTCTACAATCCTGCGAGCTCTGCTTAACCGGTAATTAAAAATTCTTCGCGGCGATCCCTTGGGGTATTCTCCTGGATAGGGTTTCTTTATATTGTTTTGTAAAGGGAAGGCAGAGTACAAAGTGCTGCTTCTAGTCCTACTCCTGAACCCCGAAACAATAATCCAAATATTTTTGACAATGAAACCCTTTTCTTTTCAAATTTTATATGCAGCAAGATGCAACAATATAACAGAAGTACTAAAAATGCCGTGCAGCGAGCAATAATGGACATAATATTCAAAGCTGACGAAGGATGCACTAACTTTTCTCAACATTATAATCCATCGGCATTCAATTCTCAATTCAATTACAGTGTGTATACAACAAGCTCGGTTCCTTCATCAAGATACTGCAATGAACCACCTTCTTTATCTAATCGCTCAGAACCATGTACTTTAGGGTATTCAACAGGTCAGAATCAGACAAGTTACCCTACAGCTCCATATGCTTCACCTGTTCCCTCAGAATCATCCCAAACTTCATATGAAGATGTAGATTTTGTGAATGACCTGATTTGAAAAAAATATATTTTGTACTACATAATTGGAAGATGCAGACTATGTCGACAATTTGATTTAACTTTGGAACGTAATTTTGGAATAATTTTAAAATAAATTTGTTATTTTAATAAATAAATAAAAATATGTAAAACTCACCTTAATGTTTTCTTTCAATGCTTCTATAATCGCTTCACAAACTTCTGGTACAATACAAGATATTGACTGTTTTGAAATTCTGAGGGTGTATTGAAGGCTTGTATATGAATCTCCTGTTGCCAAAAATCTTAGTGTTAGAGCCAGTCTATCTTGCGGCGAACTTGCAGATCTCATTATAGTGTCTTGTCTTGATATTTTAGGCGCAATGATTGTTAACAAATATTCGAAGTCAGTAGGCGACATCCGGGTAAAGTTTTTATATTGACCACTTATATGCTGAGATTTTAGTTCCACAAGTAAAGAAGAACTTCTTTCATACAATTTAGTTTTACACCATCGACGCTTTCAACGTTTCCGGTCTTCAGTTAGTAAATACATGAAAATAAAAGCCGCACCAGCTGTCACGACCTTCCTATTCGGCATGTTCGTAGCAACTGAGTGGATACAGCTTTTTGAAATAGTTTCGCGTACACAATTCGCTTTGACTTCGTGTGCCGTCCACACTGTTGACGCTAAATTACACGTAATCTTACATTACACGTTACACTCCTCTGGACCCGGCATAATACTATAACTAGATGAAATATATTTATTGAATATAGTTTTGAATTTAATAATGTTATTGTTTTTTTGTTTTTTTTTTTATTAAATAAGGGGGCAAGCGAGCAAATGGGTTACCTGATGGTAGCAACTACCGTCGCCTATGGACACTCGCAACATCAGAAGAGCTGCAGGTGCGTTGCCGGCCTTTTAAGAGGGAATACGCTCTCTTCTTGAAGGTTTGCAGGTCGTATAGGTCCGGAAGTACTGCTGGTGACAGTTCGTTCCAGAGTTTTACAGTGCGCGGCAGAAAGTTACGCGAAAAGCGCACGGTGAAAGACTGCCACTCATCAAGGTGATGAGGATGGTATGTTTTTCGCGTGGGACGATGGCGAAAAGTTGCAGGTGGTATGATTCCGAACAATTCCTCAGAGCACTCCCCGTGATACAACCGATAGAGGATGCAGAGTGAAGCTACATCTCGGCGTAATTCCAAGGGGTCCAAGCTGTTTGAAACAATATGGCAGTCAACAATTCGAGCGGCCCTTCGTTGGATACGATCCAGAGGGAGCAGTTGGTATTTTGGCGCCCCTGCCCAGAGATGAGAACAATATTCCATATTCAACTCTACAAGGCGCAGGCCGAACCTGCGCCTTGTAGAGTTGTAGGCGTTGGTCCGGACTGAAGTACTGTCTCGCTCTGTTAAGAACACCAAGCTTCTTCGAGGCTAACTTGGCCTTACCCTCTAGATGATATCGGAACTGGACTTCGCTCGATATGCTGAGATTCTCTGTTTTCTTAGAGACCGTTTATCACACATAAGTGCCGGCGCACAGCGCACGGGGCGTCGCCTGTGCTGAGAGATAAACTGCGGCAGCCCTGAGAACAACAATATACTTTCTTTTAAACTATAATAAATATTCCACACCATGGTTTCGTTATTTACCCCATAGATGATAAGTAATAGGGTAGACTGGGTACGATTGTGCCAGGGTACGGTTGTGACAGTCGTCATAACAGCTAAACTATACGGTATACGGGAATCGGTGCAAGGGGAGAGGGACGCGGCATGCACGTCTGAACGCGTTCCCCAGTATTGCGTCAGCCGGCGCGCGAGGCTAACGCGAGCAGGAGGCCACATTGTTATAAAACAGTCGAAAGTAAGTTTATTTGTTTGATTTATTTTCGTATTTATTATGTTTTGGGTATAGATAAATTATGTTGTATATTTTCTTGTTATAAATTGATAGTTTGTAGTTGAATACGAGTGATTACATTTTACGTAGATCTTTTGGCTGCATAATGGCGAGTTTTTGTTTTCGAAATTCAGCTTTGGGTACGGTAGTGACAAAATTTGTGGATACGGTTGTGACAAATATTTATTTCTTTTTTTTTCTTTAGATGCCTAGAAAACGCACTCGCAAGACCGATCGAGCGCAGGTGGACTTAAATCAGTATGAAGATGCTTATATGGAAGTTAAACGTGGAACTTCCTTACGGCGAGCGGCAGAAATTCACAGAATTAATCGCATGTCTTTGTTGCGGTACCTTCGTAAACGTGATGCAGTCGATACAAATCAAGATGGAAGCCAAGTTAGCATGGGGTATGTCGCTCATAATAAAGTTTTTTCTATGGAGCAAGAACAGCAGCTATGTACGTACATCATACGTTGCGCAGATATATATTTTGGTCTTTCTACAACGGAGGTACGGAAGCTGGCATATGAATTGACAATTAAATATAACATAAAGCGACCCGCTACTTGGGATGAGAATAAGATGGCTGGTGAGGAATGGTTCCGTTCATTTATGAATAGAAACCCGTCTTTATCTGTACGCGTAGCACAGGCAACAAGCCTGTCCAGGGCTACAAGTTTTAACAAGACTAATGTTGAAACATTTTATACTAATTTGGCATAAGTATTAGACAGACACCCATATGAGCCACAGGATATATACAATGTTGACGAGACAGGTGTTACTACCGTCCAAAGACCTGATAAAGTAGTGGCAAGACGTGGCATTCGACAAGTAGGATCTGTTACTTCAGAACGTGCAGTGCTGAACGTGGCACATTAATTACTGTTGCCTGTGCAGTAAATGCTTTGGGGAATGCAATTCCTCCCTTTTTTATTTTTCCGAGGGTTCGTTACTACGATCATTTTCTTAGAGATGGGCCAATAGGATCTACTGGAACTGCAAATCCTTCAGGCTGGATGCAAGATTACTAATTTTTAACATTTCTCGGACATTTCAAGAAATTCTCTAACGCTTCTCTAACACATAAAGACTTACTAGTGATGGACAATCATTCTTCGCATATACATATCAATGCATTGGATTTTTGTAAAGAAAACGGCATCACTCTGTTGTCATTTCCTCCGCATTGTTCACACAAGCTACAGCCGTTGGACCGATCTGTCTTTGGACCATTCAAAAAGGCCATAAACACTGCTTGTGATGGATGGATGCGAAGTCACCCTGGCAAGACGATGTCCAATTATGACATACCAAGTATAATCAAGACTGCTATGCCTCAAGCTTTTACACAAGCGAATATTCAGTCTGGTTTCATGAAAACAGGAATATATCCATTCAATCGTGATATATTTCAAGAAATTGACTTTTCGCCATCTTTTGTAACAGACAGACCAAACCCCGGCTCTGAGGATAACACTCCTACAACATTATCCAATGAAAGTTGCACACGAAACCCTGAAACATCGTCACCCTCGACTCCTATTATACACCAAAGTGAGCCACAATTCCACAATTCCACAATCTTCATCTGACGAAGATGACTATTTCTGTCTAGTTTGTGTTAGCGCTTATTCTGAAAGTAGACCTGGCGAGAAATGGATCCAGTGCCAAGGAACATGCAAACTCTGGTCCCACGTAGAGTGCGCAGGTGAAAGTCGACATTACATTTGTCACAACTGTGATGATGAATATGACTAGATTTAAGTTAAAAGATGCACGTTTTTTTGTTAAAGTAAATTTTAGTAAAACTATCCAGTTACTTACTGTCAATTTAGGTTTAGTTAAACATTTGACTGATTTTAAGAAGACTGATTAATATTACTTGTGACAGTGCCTTAATAATTGTAAGAAAATAAGTGACCTTAGATTTTAGTTTAGTTACCTACTCTATGAATGTTAATTTTGTTTAAAATATGATTATATTTTGTTATGTTACAAGTTTATCGTTTATTTGTTAAAGTTAATCTTAGTAAAACTATCCAGTTACCTACTGACAATTTAAGTTTAGTTAAGTATTTGACTGATTTTAAGAAGACTAATTAATATTACTTGTGACAGTACCTTAATAATTTTAAGAACAGAAGTGATCTTAGATTTTAGTTTTGTTACTCTATAAATGTTAATTTTGTTTAAAATATGATTATATTTTGTTATGTTACAAGTTTATCGTTTATTTGTTAAAGTTAATCTTAGTAAAACTATCCAGTTACCTACTGACAATTTAAGTTTAGTTAAGTATTTGACTGATTTTAAGAAGACTAATTAATATTACTTGTGACAGTACCTTAATAATTTTAAGAACAGAAGTGATCTTAGATTTTAGTTTTGTTACGCTATAAATGTTAATTTTGTTTAAAATATGATTATATTTTGTTATGTTTATGTTTAAAAGAACGTTTTGTTTTTTTTCTGTTTAATTTTTATTAAAATAAAGTAATTTGAAACTATTTTGGTGTATGATTGTGCCTGTCACTACCAACCCCACCCACCGTCACAACCGCCCTTGGCATGTGGTCGGTTGTGACAATTTACTTTTTTTTTAAATTTCATCCTATGGCTAATACAGCACATTTAACAGCGATATATTGGTATTTTTATGTAGACTAATAACCAAATTAAGATTTGTGATATTTTTTTTCTATCTGACTAATTAACAGAATTATTGACCAACAAACCAAAATTGGCACATCCGTACCCAGTCTACCCTACTACTGAAGTAGATAAGCAACTTCCCCTGTTTGACGGTTCAAAAATGAAGGTTTGATGTAACTCCTAGCGCCACCTGGTTAAGATGCAGTTGCATTACATAGCTATATATATATTATATATATATATATATATATATATATATATATATATATATATATATAGGTATAGATTTATATACGAAATCTACGGGATTTGTATGTCAGAATTTTTTGTTTCAAAGACCTTGATTTTCATAAGAACAGTGTTAATTTGTTAAGTTTCAGTATCAAATACACAATTCTCACAAAAAGATCCAATTTAATTTAAACGTAAGCGAATACTTATAAAGCTACTTATTCAAAATATGTCACTTATTTTCCGTGCAATAAAGAAATACACACAATGATTTGATGGAATTTAAACATTTTGCTTACGTTTAGATTAAATGGGGTCTGAACTGAGTAAAACTTTACATTCTTAACACTATTGAATAAATTATATGTAATAAAATAAATTAATCCGTAAATCTTTTTGTGTTATCAGTAAATAAAAATGGCATTTTACTGCTGAGAATAAAATAACCATATTAAGTTAAACATGAGAACATCATTACGATCAATAAAGATTTAAGTTTTGTAGTAAATATTTAAATATTTAACTACTACAAAACTTAAATTTTATATAATTTTTGAATACACTCCAAGTTTTAAACTATCTTTAATTCATAAAAATACTAAAACCATGCGACCAATGTCAAATTCCTGTAACATGTGACTAGGAATTTACATAAAGAATTGATAATATATTTAATATTGAATAAATCTTGCCAGATACAATTTCATATAAAATTACCTCCAATTATTAATATATATACAACGTGTTCCTTTTGATTTCCCATATTTAACTTAAGATAAATATTAGGACTACATTATGAAAACATTCAATGTTTACCATTAAATCTAAATCGAATTATGTATCAATATTTGGAGCACCACATAATATCATCACCATTATACTTAATAATTTAAGATATCTATTATTATCTTTAAAACTATACATTTTAGAACCCCATGGGAAATGAAGAATCACACCATGTATAAAGAACATTAGTTTGACAAAAGGAAGAAGAATTCCGTTTTATTTCTGTATCTAAAATACAAATCAATACAATAATTTTACGGCCTAACCAGAAAAATAAAAACCTGCTCTCAGCGTGCTTTATTTTTTATTGCAGGAAAACTACGAAGAGCTGTGATTGGCTAAATCTCGAACTTTCCTTATTTCATATACATACTAAAATCATGCAACAAATGTCACATTCATGTAAGACACTATACAAAAATATACTGAGGAACGAAAAATTTTATGTTAATATTTTACTACTATAAAACCAGAAATATAATGTGACCAGGCATTTATTTTAGGAATTAACGATATATTTATTATTAAATAAATCCTGCCAGATATAATTTAATATAAAATTATCACCAATAATTATTATACAAAGTGTTTCTTTTGATTTCCCATAAGTTTCGAGTATTATTGTTATTTTTACGCTGACATTTTATACACCTAAATATAAACATAATTCAATCCTAAATACTTTTATTTTATTAACATATTATTGACAATTGGCATTATGATTATTGTTATATTTAAGCTGATATTTTTATGTAGTTTAATTTAAAATAACAATCTTTCCGTAGTGCTATTATAACTACCATTATAATATTTAAGTATTATCCTGACATCTTGATATCACTTACTATTGTAAAAATTTCAAAAAATCTTATAACATGTAAGTAAATATAATTCTTAAATAAAGTACTAGTTTTATAAATTGTTCAGGTTGTATTTTTTGATGATAATTGTGTTTTTTTTAAATGAATAATATTGTGCTTGTCTGTAATATACATAAACACTGTAAAATTATTATTTATATTAACTTTAAATGTAAAATTAGGACCATATTAAAATATTAAATGTTTACAATAATATAATCTGAATCGAAATATGTATAAATATTCGACGCACCGCATCAGCTCACCACCATTATACTTAATAATTTAAGATAGCTATTATCTTTGCATGCATTTTAGAACCCCATGGGAAATGAAAAAATATGTATTATAAGGAATATGAGTTTGACAAAAGGAGAAGAATCTCCGTCTTAATTCTCTGTCTAAAATACAAATCAATAAAATAAATTTAGGGCCTAACCAGAAATATAAAAAAACCTTAACTTTTTTGTTTCGTTCATTTTTTGTTTCATTTTTTTATTGCATGAACACTAAGAAAAGTTGGCATGTGTTCGGCTTAATATCGAAGGTCTGTTATTAGTGATTATATTTTTATTTAATTTAGTGCATATGCCCAAGTTTTGTATATTTCCGCGCAAGCTACAAAAACAATACACAACAATACCTTATATTTTATACATAACATTAAACAATTGGAAACATTACTAAGTAGTAGCTGTAGGCTGAGCTGGTGATGATCTCTCAAACGAGATTAATATGTTTCTTTAAGTTTTTTTTAAGGGGCATCATATATTGCAAAGATAATTTAATATTTTATGTTTAAATACAATATCGTTTGCTGTACAATTTGTATGAACTATCACAGATGCTGAAGATACTATGTATTTTCAACTTGGACATAACGCGCCCGCGCTATCAGATATTATAGTAAGTACATTTCATATAAATCTTCAGACATCTTATAGAATACATAATATCAATATTGGTCTAAGATCAGATATATAGAATATTAGAAGATTAAAATATACGAAATTATTATTAATAATATCCTCATCTGTTATTCACTTGCGATAAGTTTTATATTAAAGATAAAAATCAAATTAACACATTGCAAATAGGCTGCGTATTTAAATTACGTGCGGATAATATTAATATACATATGCAGTGCTAATTAGATTTTTATCTATCATATAAAACTTATCGTAAACAAATAACAAATAAGGGTACAATATATTCCTTATAACGTACCTCGTACCATACAGGGATATACACAGGTTAAAGTCAAAGGGATAAAGTTCCCACCATTTTTTTGTATTTTCTACAAATCGAAAGATATTTTCAGAATAGCGGCATTACTAGCATTAAAAATAATAATAAAGCTCATTAGCTAGATAAAAACTATTTAAAAAATAGAGAAGAGAGAAAAAGTTATTAATTTTTATGAAAATGAAAAACTTAATAGTAAAAAAACTCGAAAAATATTAATTTTTGAATATAGGTTTCATTGTAGACAATATTGGAAATTATGGGAAATCCAACCTTTTAAAGGATCAACATCGACTTAACTTGTAACTCTGTATATTAATGCTTTCTATTATTGGACCAAGGCCTCCCCCAATGACCTCGTTCCCGCGCCATCCCAAACCTGATTGCAGTGCATCTTGCACAACGGAACATCTCTTTCTAAGGGCGGCCACGGCGTCTTCGTCCATTCTCTCAACCAATGCTTATTTTTCTCCCATATTCGGGATTCAATTCTTGCTTTGGCTTTGTAAATGCTTGTTTTAGTGCCCAGAACTTCATAGATTGATTGACATGTTGAATTCATAATACTGAAAAATAAAAAGCAGTGGTTTATAGTGTACGAACTATTAAGTAACTTTATGGTTTTATGATGAAATGATTTAAAAAATTGCATGGTGTACTAAAAAGGAAAATGAGACCTAATCTTGAAGTTCAGGGATTCACAAAATAATTTGAACTGTTTAAACCCAGCCTAAACTAATATAAGTATTACCTATTAAGTAGTTGTAGTTTTAGTAGCCTTATACAGAGTGTATGCAGAGCAGTCCTGATAACTTCGTCGGCTTATAATAGGGCATGAGATATATCAATTGGTAAAAGTTATTTGCTTTTTATATTTGATAAAATTTAAATATCCTGCTTACCTTTTTATTTTACTTTCAATATTATGATGACTATTCAGTCACAACTCACAAGTAATAAGTGATATTTCTTCTTTGACACTGAAAAATGAGAAATTAAACGTTAGAAATGATTATGTATTTAAAAGATTATTATTTATTTTGATAATAATTTCAAAAATTAGAGCTCCGATTGTTTTACCTAAACGAATTGCAGGCAACAGCTAATCTTTACTAGGTAACTTTAAAAGGCCAATTACAACGAATAACAACTAAAATAATTAAACAATACCGTTAGGATTAGCACAGCAGGTGTAGACTTTCGATTCCACGAAGAAAGGTTGCACCATGATGAATCTATATGAAGCGCCCACAATAATTATCCGCTCGATGCTGAAAATAATAATTATTAATTATTTTTTACTCTGATTATTTATTTATTATTCTCTGATTATAATCAGAAAGTTAAATTACACTAAAGTTAAAAGTCAGATAAGTTTCTTGCGCTGTCAGTCAAGACAGTCAGATAAGTTCAACTGCACAAATTTTGTTAACACAATATGTTAGAAAGAGTATGTAAATTTTATAATTTCAAAAACTCAATTTTGACAGAATTTTTGCAGTAGAACATTTATATGTTAAAAAGTATGGGTTTATGTATCTATATATTCATATAGTCAATTCAATAAGTTTCAGGAACTGTTCATTTCGTTACAATCCTAAAAATAAAATCGTATTAACCTCTTACGCCATAACACATTTCTAGATTTTGCTATAAACTTTTGTTCAGTCACTGAGCCACTTCCTTTTGCTTTTTATTGTTTTAATAACTTAACCTGTTTAACACTAGATACCTAATAAATACCGATATTTTTATTGACACTTCTTTAAATTTATTAATTCACACTTAGTACAGAAAAATAAATCGAATTCTTCAAATTCAAAAGCTGTTTCGTCAATACTATAATGTAAAGGAAAAATTTACAGAGTAATTATTATAAAGTATTCTTTTTCATTATTGTACTATTATGTGTTGTTGTGTTTAACATACAAAAATATTTTATCACATTTTAATGCATTTATTACTTTTTAACATATAAATGTTCTACTGCAAAAATTCTGTCAAACTTGTGTTTTTGAAATTATAAAATTTACATACTCTTTCTAACATATTGTGTTAACAAAATTTGTGCAGTTGAACTCATTGCAAGGACAATATTTCCCAGCTTATAATGTACTTTTTGAAAAGCCAATAAAAAAATTTTTTAAACAAAAAATTAAACCGACTTCCAAAGTAAAAATGCACAAAAAAGTATGATGTAAAACTTATTTTCTAGTTCCCCTTTTAAGTTTGTCTAAAATTTTAACTATTCCTCTACTCAATCTTCATTATTATGAAGCCGGTACCAGCCAAACAATATTTAATATAGAACTCATGTTCACCTTGTACCTTTTATATCATCATAATGTGATGATGATGATGATTACTCTAATTGACATAGTGGCATATGCTTACAGTTCTTTAAACAACGCCGAAATCCCTAAACATGTATCTATACGAAGTCAGGAGTTCTGTTCAGTACTTTTGGATCCAGGGGATACCTTGGTAGAAAATCTTACTTTTCCGTCGTATATGTCTGGACTATTTTTTTAAGTCAAAATCACAAGTGACCATATAAATTTCGAGGAGTTCCCACGATTCCTCATGGATCCCATCATCAGGTCACCACTTTGGTGTCAAAAAGACCAATTGGGGATTATACCCTTTACAGTCGGTCCACAGGCGATAAAGTAATCGTTTAACATAATATACTCATCATTTCTTTGCATTGCGCGGCAAAGTGCACGCTGTCGGGCCCAGTCCGCATCAAGCAATCATACCGCGCACTCATAACCATTTTAGCAATTAGTATTCGTGTTAATAAATATCAATATCATATCAAGGACTTTTACTTATCAATATCATCAAAAGGTGTAGTTGAGTAAGCAGCTCCTACATCCTTTTTGGTCCTTCGAGTGACTTTTAATCAGTGAAATCAGTGACTATCAATTTGTCAGTGACAGTGTTATTATAATTATCATTAGTGACTATTGACTATCAGTGTATAACAATCATCAAGCAGCAGTAGTGATCATCATCAACATCATCAATCAGCATCAACAATCAGCACAGTCAAATCAAACGTAGCAGCACACAAAGTAAGATCTTTCTATTTTTACAACACCTCGTTTTCTCGATTCAATCATGTCGAGCGTGGAGGAACTTCTAGCAAATCAGCAGCAGCTGGTAAACAAAGTAGAACAATCATACATGAACTTTAAAAAGGACAGCGTGGACTGTAAAACGCCGGACTACATCCAAGAAAAATTACACACCCTAGATCAATATTGGGCTGAAATTGAAACCAATCATAAAAAGTTATGTACGTACGAGTATGCCCAGTCCTTCACGTATTTTAAAAATAATCAATTCGAGACAGCTAAAGAAAGATTTCAGCAGATTCGGTCTGCCATAGCCAACTATCAGCTGCCGGCGCTAGCGAGGGCTGGACCATCCACCCCGCTGATTAGGCCTGCGACACCTCTGGCTGACGCAGCAGCGTCACGCCAGCCTTCACCATTGCCAGGAACTCAATCTCATTGCACAAATAGTAAAACTGACGAATCATTAAGGCGTCAGAATAGTAATTTTAAAGCTTTTCGCCATACAATAACAAACATTGCTTTAGATATGATCAACGAAAAATGGGAATTTGAACATTTGCTCCGAAATATTCAGTCTCGCTGGACAGAAATAGATTCTCTACACTGGGAGTTAGACAGTGAGCTAGGGGATAGGAATATGGAGTATGAGCAGACATTTTACCAAATAGAAACAGAATACAACGACGTAGTCAAGGCTATCAAACGGAAGTTATGGTCAACTTCTCATAGGGAACAAGTAACTCCACATATAGAAATTCCTGTTTTTAATGGTACTTATAATCAGTGGACTTCTTTTAAGGATTTATTTACAGAGACTATCATAGTAACCCATCATTGTCCAGTGCGCAAAAAATGCAATTCTTAAAAACTAAAGTTAGGGGGAGGCAGCAAGTCTCATCCAACACCTTAATATTTCCTCAGCTAATTACACTATCTGTTGGAACATTTTGAATCATCGGTATAATAACAAAAGATTAATTTTTAACTCTCACGTAGATATTTTACTTTAACATGCCAGTTGCTCATCATTTATCAATAAATAATATTAAACGCGTTCATGATACCGCTTTAGAGACTCTAAACGCTATAAAAAATATAGAAATTGATATCTCATCTTGGGATCCTTTACTAGTCTATCTTTTGTCGCAAAAGTTAGATTCAGAATTACATAGCGAGTATTTAGCATCGGTAAAAAATCCACGTGAATTGCCAAATCTTGAAGATTTTTTAATATTTTTAGAGAGTAAATTTACTACTTTAGAGTCTTCTAGAAGAAAGTATGATAATGGTGCATCAAAATCATATAATCGCTATATTTCACCTAGTAATAAAAATACGATGGTACATAATAATTCTAAAAGCTATAACATGCATAAAAACTTTAACATAAAACAATCATTTCCAACGCAAAATAAAATTTCGCTATCGTTTTCGCATGATAAAAATGCTTCAACTGTCAAATTGCATAAATGTCCCGTATGTAACACGAGCGACACGCTCTTTTTAGCTGCCCGCGCTTTGACGAAATGCCGCCTTACTTAAAGCGTAAAATCATTAAACAGCATGACATATGTCAAAATTGCCTTTATAGTCATAACAATAAAGCTTGCTTTTCTATTAAACGTTGCAGACAATGCAATGAAAAGCATAACACTCTTTTGCACGAAGCGTTTGCGCAACAAGCGGCTTCTAAACACGAGCCAACGCAAATGAGTTCTCACGTTTCGCTGCAACGTGGTATTCCAGTAATCCTTTTGGCAACAGCCATCATCAACGTGCAAAAATTAGATGGGACTTACGTTCAAGTGCGTGCTTTAATAGATCAAGGTTCCCAAATATCTCTAATTACTGAGCATGCCGCTCAGTTGTTAAATTTACCGCGAAAGAAATGCAAGGGTATGATATCTGGTGTCGGTGCCAAGGAAAGCAGTTGTAAGGGTGTAATATCTCTTAATTGTGCAGCAGTAAAAGGCGATTTTAAATTTGAAACGGATGCACTTATCATGAGGAGTCTTGTTAAAAATTTACCAAGTTTTTCGTTTGATAAGCCTTCATGGCCATTTTTACAAAATATTTCTTTAGCCGATCCGAACTTTAACATAAGTCGCCCAGTGGACCTGCTGCTGGGAGGCGACATATACGCTCTTATTTTATTAGACGGTGTACTTAAAATAGATAATTTTACACCCATTGCCCAAAATACATCCTTAGGATGGATACTCGTACTTACAGGCAACGTTAAAACTATTCAATGCAATGTAGTTTTAAACTATTTAAGTCAAATAGAAAAATTTTGGGAAATTGAGGACATTTCCGAAAATTGTAAATTATCAGTTAACGATCAAAATTGTTTAGATTATTATAATGATACCACAACGCGACAAGAAGACGGTCGTTATGTTGTTCGGATCCCTTTTGAGCCTGATTTCGAAAATAGGCTATGGTTGTCAAATCCAAAGGCCGTTGCTCAATTCTTATCATTAGAGAAAAAGTTTTGTAAAGATTCTAACATGCATCAGGAGTATAAACGATTTATGGAAGAGTATTGTAAGCTAGGTCATATGAAACCCGCGACAGATAATTTTATATCATCATATTATAATAATCATCACGGTATTCAGCGTGATGACTCAACGAGCACACGCTTTAGGGTAGTTTTTAACGCATCTTGTAAAACTACATCGAGTTTAAGTATCAATGATTTAATGGCGTCCGGGCCCAACTTACAGCAGGATCTCCAGTCTCTTATCATTAAATGGAGACAGTATAGGTTTGGATTTACTGCTGACGTAGAGAAAATGTACAGGATGATATGGGTCCATGATGATGATCAAAAGTATCAAAAAATTGTGTGGAGAAACGCTCCAAACGAACCTATCATAGATTATCAGTTAAAGACCGTGACGTACGGCACCAAGGCCGGATGTCTAGCGTCGGATGGAAAAGAAAACTACTTAAACAGCGCGGCTATCCCTGTCCTTGAGGAATCCTTTTATATGGACGATTTAGTGCATGGTCAGCATAATTTATCAGTCGCTAGGCAGCTACAGCAAGACCTTATCATGTTATTGAAGTCAGGGGGATTCCACCTTAGAAAGTGGAAATCAAATGCACCTGAATTGTTAGCAAATGTCGACATGAAACCGCCCCTCGTTTCTTTTTTAAGCAAGAGCAAAGCAAAATATTAGGTTTAAGTTGGAACCCAAGTCATGATAATTTTCCTTTTCAATCAAAGATTGACTCTAATATTTCGAGTAAAGTAACAAAACGTACATTACTTTCTGAAATATCTAAACTGTTTGACCCTTTAGGATGGCTCTCACCCGTATCAACAAAACTCAAAATAATTTTTCAAAGTACTTGGTTAGCTGGCATTAAGTGGGATGATGAGCTACCGGCCGATATTTACGCGGAATGGGTTAAAATCAAGGTCGATTTATGTAACATTAATAAAATAAATTTACCACGGTGGATCGGTACTAAAGAAAACGAATGCATCGAGTTACACAGGTTTTGTGATGCGTCAACAAAGGCGTACGCTTGTGTAATATATTGTCGTATAAAACGAACTGAAGGGTCCCGTATATCATTATTAGTAGGTAAAACGAGGCTCGTGCCTAGTAGCAAAACAATATCATTACCCCGATTAGAGTTATGTGGGGCACTATTACTATCTAAATTAATGTATAAAGTTAAAACTTGCCTCAGCAGTTACAATATAAAAACATACGGTTGGGTCGACTCCATGATAGTTTTAGGCTGGTTAGCGATGAAACGTTTTCGTGGCTAATCGAGTTCGCGAAATATCATCAATTATGCCAATTGAATGCTGGCGCTATGTAAAATCAGATGAAAATCCAGCAGACTCAGCAAGCCGTGGACTGACTGTATCACAGTTAATTGACCACTCTTTGTGGTGGCAGGGTTCAAACTGGCTTCTAATTTCTGTGATCAACAGACTTATCAATCATATTTTACAAAATTAGAACTTAAAGTTCCTGCATTAGTTAACTTAGTCACGCAGCAATACCGTGACAGTTGTATCATATTACAATTACTTATGAAATATAGTTCTCTAAATAAATTAGTTAGAACAGTAGCATATATATTAAGATTCGCAACATACAAAAAATATAATATAAAAGCAAAGCACTTATCATTATCAGAACTAAGTAAAGCAAAAAATATTATCGTAAGAAATATACAGTATTTAAGTTTTAATAAAGAAATAGAAAATTTAAAACATAACAAGAAAATTTCATCTTATAGCATAATTTATAGCCTTAATCCTTTTCTAGATGAAAATGACATTTTAAGAGTGGGTGGTCGGTTTAAACATGTCAATTTAAATCCCGACATGAAACATCCTATTTTAATACCTAATAATAGTCGTTTAGCAGATCTTATCATAGACCAGGCCCACGAGCTCACCTTTCACGGTGGACCTCGTCTGACGTCCGCGTTTATGCGTCAAAAGTATTGGGTGATCGGTGGTAACAGGGCTACCAAAAAACGCCTTCGACTATGTGCCACGTGTAGATGACACAACCCTAGCAAACATCAACAGTTAATGGGCGACTTACCAGCAGCTAAAGTCAACCCTTCTAGGCCTTTTCAATCACTAGGGGTAGACTACACCGGTCACATAATGATCAAAAGTAACAAGGGCCTTGGCATCAAAACCAGTAAAGGTTACGTAGCAGTTTTTGTATGTATGACTACTAAGGCTATACATCTTGAGGTGGTCTCAGATTTAACTACCTCGACGTTTTTAGCCGCTTTACGTAGAATGTCCGCTCGTAGAGGGACGCCTCGTAAAATTTTTAGTGATAACGGTACAAATTTCTTAGGTGCCAGTAAGGTACTTCAGCAGGAATACGTCGAATTGCAAAAAGTATTTATGGATAGTAATATTTATAGTGAAATCGCAGAAATGGGTATTAGCTGGCATTTTAATGCCCCGTCATGGCCACAGGCTAGCGGTCTCTGCGAAGCTGCCGTCAAAAGCCTTAAGCATCACTTAAAACGAGTAATTGGCTACCAAAAGCTGACGTATGAACAATACAACACTCTTTGTACCCAGCTGGAGGCGTGTCTCAACTCCCGGCCCTTATGTCCGATGACCGAGGACCCGGAAGATCTAAATTATTTAACTCCATCTCATTTCCTATCGTCCGGACCGATTTTAACTATTTACGAAACAGAACATGATTTAAGAACTAGATGGCATTTAACACAAAATATTTTTCATAACATATGGAAAAGGTGGCAACATGAATATTTAATTAATTTGTCAGCACGTAGTAAATGGAGACAGCCTTTAGAGAATATTAAAATTAATGACATTGTTATCATCCACGACAACAACCTTCCAGCAGGCAAGTGGGCATTAGGTAGAGTAGTGCAATTGCACCCCGGAATTGACGGGTACGTTCGAGTCGTTACTCTAAAGACAAAAAATGGATATATGAAACGTCTTATAATCAAATTATCAGTTCTCCCGGTTAATGAGTCTCAAAATGATCATTTGAACTCTACCGCACAATCAGAGCAACAAACTGCGAAATTGATAGGTGATAGAGTGAAAAGAAGCACCCGAAAAAAAAAAATTGGCCTACTATCATATCAGCTTTTTTGTTATTTTTTATGACCCTCATTGCTTCTTCCAATGGCTCATTTTATAACAATACTCCTTTAAATAATAAAGCACTTTACTTTGATAAAATAAATAACATGCATGTAATTAGAGATGATTGCCGCCTTGTCGTCTATTATGACATGCAGCCGTTCTGGGAAGGCGTTGCGGCATGCAAAAAACATATTGTTTATCTTGACAGCGCGTGCGCGGAGATAAGTACAGTGTCTCATTGCGCCAGTGTCTTATTACAATTGAAATAATGAGTTGCAATACTATAATAGTTTACTATTAGATCAGCATTTTGCTGCGCGCACTAGACAGAGAAGGGGACTAATAAATGGCGTAGGATACATTGCGAACAGTTTATTTGGTGTCTTAGATCAAAATTTCGCGGATAAATATGAGCAAGATATAAGCGTAATACGACAAAATCAAAATCATTTAGCATTATTATGGAAAAATCAAACCTCTCTAGTAGAGGCAGAATTTAATTATATTAAAAGAAGTGAGTCTGTAATGGAAAAACAACACAAGTCTATTTTTAAGAAAATAAGCGCCATCGATAACTCTGTTAACACTTTAAAAGGTAACATACAAAATATATCTTATATAAGCGACTTTATTTTATCATCTTTAACAGCTAGTAACTTGATACATTATTTACATTATATACAAGACAACTTACTTGATACTACCACTAATGTGTACGACGGAAAATTTAATGTACACGTATTAACGCCTGAGCAGCTTAAACTAGAATTACAAAAGATATCATCATTATTGTCTAAAGACTTAACTATTCCGTTCTATACGTATTTATCTCAATTATATAATTTGCTAAAAGTGAGAATGCGAATTAGTACTAATTATTTACTATTTGAAATAACTATTCCATTGATAGCCAGCGACTCGTACGAGTTGTATAGAATTTATCCTATTCCCCAAAAAGCAAATAACGCGATGAAATGCATTACTCCAATTGGAAAATATTTAGCAATTAATTTAAAGAAAGACACATTTATAATAATGACTGATACGGAGTTGCTTCAATGTTTTAACCAAAATTCGGAATCGTTGTTGTGTCGCTTAAGCAAACCGAAATATCAGCTGAAGGATAATGAAAGTCTATGCAAGCGAAATAAAATAACTGGGACTTGTCACTTCATCACCGATCAGTGTGATAACATATGGGTAGATACTCATAAAATCAACACGTACTTTTATTTTTGTTGTGAAAACTGCTCATTGAAACTACTTTGCGATGATGAAATAAATGCAATTCAATTGTCTCAGTCTGGATTGATTAGCGTTAAGCAAGGATGTATAATTAAGTCAAAAGACTTTTCTGTTCACTCGCATAAAGAAGACACAAGCATATTACATGTAAAGCATCAGGTTTCCCTCGGAGATATTGCTCCTATCAATAATCTTTTTAATATGTCGTTCCCGGAAACTTCATCTATAGCGCTCAATTACAATGAGTCAGCTGAACATAAAGAACAATTGATGGTATTACAGAAACAACTTGACGACTTAAAGCAGAATGATCCAACTCTAGAAAACTTTTCGTATCATGACATACATCATTATACTGCTATCTATGTTATAGCAGCATTAATTTTGATAATCGGATCATATTTACTATGGAAATGCAGGACAAAGATTGTTAGATCAACACCTCCCGTGGTGGAAAGGGAAGCTGGAGGAATAGAAATGATTTCTCGCGGTGATATCGTGATGCCTCAGTCACCAAAAAGTGATCAGTGTTTTAGGGAAGTGTTACAAACACTCAGTGACAACAAAGTGTGTGGCCCTAACAGGCAAAGTCGAGGCACTTCACCCATACTTCACTCGTTTGTGACAATTGCCGACAAATAGTGTTTATCATTAAGTTAGTTTAAGGACCTATTGTCTATCACCTTGTATCATCATCCTCATCATGCGGCCCGGGAGCATGTACAAGCTAGCACGTACATTGCTGACTCTACATCATTTCTTTGCATTGTGCGGCAAAGTGCACGCTGTCGCGCCCAGTCCGCATCAAGCAATCATAATCATTTTAGCAATGAGTATTCGTGTTAATAAATATCAATATCATATCAAGGACTTTTACTTATCAATATCATCAAAAGGTGTAGTTGAGTAAGCAGCTCCTACAGACAAGATGATGACAATGATATTCTTAAAATAACCTATCGTAGGTATAGAAATTACTGTACTAGCCTAATTAAAAAGGCTAAATACAATTATGAAAGAGAACTCTTAACAAGGCGAAGTCGAGTAATAAAACTTTATGGAACTGTATAAAAAACTTGTCTAACCTGCACAAACAAAAAACCTTAATATAGAATTAATAAATCTTAGAAATAACCCAACAGATTCCGCGAACTATATCAATGATCATTTTAATAGTGTCGGTAAATTATTAGCTGAAAAAATAGAAAATAACCAACACTCAATAAATTAATACCTAGATAGTTTACCATCTTGCCCGCATACAATAGGCACTATCGAGCCCGACGCTTCGAAAGTAAATAAAGTAATATCAAGCCTCAAATCAGAATCTGCTGCTGGCTGGAATGAAATACCCACCAACTTTATATAAAAATGGCTAAATCCCTATTAATACCCATTATCACGCACTTATGTGTTTACCAGCTTTAGAAGTGAAACATTTACTAAAGTATTGAAGAGATCTTTAATACACCCAATCTTTAAGAACCGTAGTAGGCATGACATTAATAACTATAGACCCATATCGGTGTTACTAGTGACAGCAAAAATTTTGGAAAAAGTTTTTAATGTACGTGTAATAAAATATTTAAATAAATATAATCTTTTATCAACATACGAATACGGTTTTCGACAGAAACTTAGTACTGAAGATGCCATACATCATGTTGTCAGGGGTATTACTAAAAAGAAAACACTTTGTATTTTTTTAGACTTAAGAAAAGCGTTTGACACAGTTTATATTCCAATTCTCCTTCGTAAAGTGGAAAAAATAGGAATCAGAGATTTTTAATAGATATAAAAAACGAGTTATATGACCGGTAGAACACAACAAGTAAAATTAGATTCAAATACCACCAGCGACCAAATGATAACTTCTGAATATTCCGTCCCTCAAGGCAGCGCGCTTGGCCCAACCCTATTCCTGATATTTATTAATGACTTAACAAATCAAAAATTGCTTAAAGGCACTATTATTTCATACGCTGACGATACAGCTCTACTTTTTGAAGACACGAGTTGGCCCACAGTGTTTAAATGTGCGGAAGCTGGACTTCATAAGGTTATAGACTGGCTAAGAATAAATTCACTAACATTGAACACACATAAAACTAATTATATAACATTTCTATTAATTCCTCAACCTAAGCCCCCAGTTATTTTAATATAACTGCCCCACTTTTGTAACAATGAAATAACTAGCAATTGCACATGTGAAACAATAGAAAGGGTAAATTCTTCAAATATTTAGGTGTAATCCTCGACAGTAAATTATCATGGATCCCACAACTGACAGCTGTTGCATCTCGCATAAGAATACTAACCTGGCTATTTCGATACTTAAGAAACATATGGATATTAAACTCATAACTAATATCTATACCGCCTTAGTTCAATCTGTAACTCTTTATGCGATCACGGTCTGGGAGGTTCATAAAAACCCACATTTTAAATTTAGAACGAGCACAAAGAGGGTTACTCAAAATCATCTAAAAAGAAACTCTCTATAGTACAGAACAATTATACAAAGAAGCTAATGTATTAACAGTAAGAAAACTATATATACTACAAACAATACTGAAAGTACATCAGTAGTAGGTTTTGCTCCAGATTTTCGGCGTTCGATGGGCATCACCAGCTAAAAAAAAAAAAAAAAAAGTTTGGTGCCAAATTGGGGTTTTTGCCCATGCCCGATCGATTGCGCTTATCCGCTTTTCAATATCTCTAACGGTTACAAAGATAGACTTTTGCAATACTAGGTTCATTAAGCTCTATTCATTATTACTAATTACGTCATGCAGCGGTAAAGAATGGGACGGTGATAAGCTTAGGGCCATAGTGGTTAAGTGAAACAATAATGGTATTGTGAGTCATTTTATTGGTAAAATAACACAATTTCAAATCGTGTTTTGTCAGGAATCGAGCAGATGGATCGTCTAATGTTAAGCGATTTCCGTCGCTCATGGAAACTCGCAACACCCTACTCTGGTGTTGTAACCTGCGTTCCCAGTCATAAAAATCCCCAACCCCTCTTGGACCTACGGTAAAATCCGCACTCACACAGCGATACACAACGCAAGCGTTATTTCATATCGGTTTTCTGTGTGGCCGTGGTATTTACCCGATCGAGCCGGCCCATTCATGCTGAAGCGTAATCCATGACCAGGAACACAGAAAAACTTGTATGTTCCTTCGGCGGAATTCGAACCCGCGACCCCCGGCTTGGGCACCAACACATTCAATCAACTGAGCCACAGAGGTCGTCATTACTCTTTTGTTTACACACCTGTACCCTAAAGTGTATCTACCTAGGTAACACTGAAAATGTTTAGAAAATGAAAAACGGCTTAATGTTGAAAGTTGTCAATACTTTTATTGTTTTTCGAAGTAATCTCCGTTCCTCTCTACACATCGTCGCATTCGATGGAACCACTGAAAAAGCGGTGGACCCATTATTCCTTAGGGGTCTCTTCTATGATATTTTCGTACTCTTTCACCGCATCTTCAGGGCTCGTAAAGCGAATACCTCTGGCTGTATGGTGGATGACTCATTATCTCGACACCTGCCATAGTCAAAATATTCAACAGTCCGTTTTGCGGAGTGCGCTGAAGCATTGTCCGTGGTGAGGGAGGATCCTGCTTCGAGGGCACTGCTGTCGAATTTTTTCCAAGACAACAGGTAAACAGCGATTGACATACCAGTCTGCAGTAACTGTAAATAGTGGCACGAGATGAGGCTTCATTAAGAAATGCTAATCGCAGTCTATCATAGCTTTGTTGTAGAGTAAGCCCACAACGAAAGTCATAATAAATCATTGACCGAAAATTTTTTCGCGTTAGGTTCATTTCACGTATAACAAGAGTTTTAGATTTGCCGCCAATTCATAAAAACAAATGTCAAATGAATGCAATATACTAAATACATTAGGTTACCAAAGAGTCTAAATTGAAATTCAAAAAAAAAAAATTCATTAGCATGTTTCTAACTGGCCAGTTCTAAACATTTTCAGTGTCACCCACGTATTAGGAAGCACTACACTGGTTTTAAAAAGTGGATCTATAAGGAATAAAGGTGACTTTTTTTCAAAGTGTATCTACGAGGAATAATTATTTAGCAGAACCTCATAAAATCTCCAGTTTTAGAAGAAAATTAAATAGAAAATTAATATATTTTAAAGCAAACCTCATGTAAATTTGACGACCTCTGTAGCTCAGTGGCCAATAGTTGCAAAGTGGAGGCGGTGCGAGTTTTCTATGTTCTTAGGTCGTGGATATGTATTCAATACTAGTATTAATTGCCCGAGACTTCGCCCGTGTGAATTAGGTTTAAACTTTCATCACCTATTTTACTCACCTAGGGACTGAATTTTAGAAAACGCTGAAATACGTAACTAATTTTTTTTTTCGTTCTCAATCATATGAAGTGTCATGTAAATATGTCCAAGGAATAAGAAGATTTATACAGGATAAAAAATTTACCCCCTTGAGTGTTTATTTAGAAAAATCCATCCTTAGTATCCTAACCTAACCTAACGTCCGTCCGTACGCAACCATGCATACGCTATACCAGAAATACGTGTGCAAAATTTCAAATTTCTGGTCTTAAAGGTTTGGCCTGTGCATTGATACATCAGTCAATGAACATTTCTTTATTAAACTTTTCGATGTGCAGGTCCTTACTGGCCCTACAGATACAAATGTATTATTATCGATAGGATGTTGTTGCCGAAATAATTTCTAGCGATAGTTAGGAATGGCATTGGTGTCCCCATTAATCTAATGATAATAGTCGTGATGAAATACAATTAACATTCTCTAAGTTTTGTTGTTATAAATAATATTCTCCACTAACCACGGTATATTCATTTTGTACTCTCAAGATTTCAACAGTTTATTCACGGTCACCGAGCGAAGCCGGTGATGTACTAATATTAATACTAAAGTACTAAATAATTTAGATAGAAATAAATGTTAAAGGATATCGTCGTGGGAGTAGAAATCGAAAGGGACCAAGAGATTCCGAATCAGAGAGCTGCATATTTCTCATACTGAACAACTGTATATTTGAATATAAGCCTTTGAACAATATTGTAAATAAGACATCATGAATAGCGATACAGTTATCGTTGACCTTCAAGGATTTAAGGATATCAAAAATAAATTTATCGTAAAAGAATTTTCAATTGCAACCAAAGACTACACAGAGACGTTTGTAATTAAACCACCATATCCTTATAATCATCTTACAAGTGAAGAAAAGAAGCAAGTTCGATGGTTAGAAAAAAATCGTGGACTACGTTGAGTGAAGGATTAAGCGGTAAAAAAATACTAACAAAAGCAATGGAAAAGATTAAGTGGATTCATGAGCTATGTCAAGACTGTGAAATAATAGAATTAGGGGAAAAGGGTTGTCATAAATTTTTACTATTGTATTATAAAGAATATTTTGAGAAAACAAAGAAAAAAGAAAATGACATATCGAATTGTGTTCATCACAAAAATATATGTGCTTTTAAAAATGTACTCTGTCTGAAAACATGGTATTGTGAAAATGCTAATTTGTTTTAATATTTACAGCAATATACTTCTGATACAATATTGAAAATGTTTTTAGGTTTACCCAATGCAGATGGTTTAAAATGGGACCCTATCACATCGACACGACATGCGCGATCGTTTGATATACATTTATCGCGCTTGAATATAAATTTTACGATATCTTAATACATATTAAAGACTATTTAAAAAAAAAACCCACATCATAATCCGTTGCGTAGTTGTAAAGATTTAAGCATACATAGGGATAAACAAAAAAAAGAGACTTTGTAATATACTATGTAATGATAATGATTATACCGACTATAGTAAAGAAAGAAGAAAAGAAAATAACGTTTTGAATTGTGTCCATCACGAAAAGATATGCGTTTAAAAATGTACTCTGTCTGAAAACATGGTATTGTGATAATGCTAAAAATTTGATCAAGTAAAAATTTCACTTTTTAATAAATGTGTATTGAAATTTGTGCATTTGTGCGAATGTTACATATAAAAATACGAGAACATTTTAGCGAGCATTCTTTCGAGCGTTCTTTCAAATCATATACTCCACAATCTCTTCCAAATATTAGGTCTTGAACGCTGCCGGCCCTCTTTACTGGTCACGGCGGCGAACGCGACTTGCCCGTGGCCTGCAAACGGTGCCGCACAAATTCTCGCCCCCCCCCCCTTTCGCCGTTCGCACCGCCCCGTGGCCAGGTCGTAAAATGGACTACTAATCTTGCTAGACTAACCGCTTGCCAGATATAAGCGTATAACTTAGCCTCGTTTAAACTCACTTCGTTTAACCTCACCTCGTTTAACCACACCACATTTAACCTCACCCCGTTTAACCTCACCCCGTTTAACCCCACCCCGTATAACCCCACCCCGTATAACCTCACCCCGTTTAACCTCACCCTGTTTAACCCCACCCGTTTAACCTCAACACGTTCAATCTCAATCCTCAACACGTTCAACCTCAATCCGTTCAACCTCACCCCGTTCAACCTTAGACAGACTTAGGCAGACTTAGGCGGACTTAGGCAGAGTTGGTTTAGGTTTAGGTTTAGGTTAGGTTTTTTTTTTTTCTTCTTGTTCCCCCAACCATAAGCCAGGACAATTATTTTCTTTGTTTATTTTTGCTTTTTACACTATTTTAACATTTACTTTGTATTATTATGTACAGATCCTCATATACTTTACTATTACATTAATTTTTCTAATTCCTAACATGTATTTCCATTATCATTTTCATTATGATCTTTCTCATACTTATCTACATCATTTCTATATTCTACCTACATTTATTTCCATTTCACAATTTTCATTTAACTCTACACATCCAATTCTACAATATTACACTTTTTAATCTACTATCTTATTTTCTTCTACTACTCACATTTTGTTTTGCATAATTAATTTTATCTTATATTTACATTTTAATCTTATAATATTTTCTTTTGTTTTTTCCTACCTTACTTTAACATTTCTGCTTACACTTTTTCTTTCTTAAAACTATTTAATATTTTTAACATTTCTTTCTGTATCATTATATTTTACATTGTCTTATTTTATCCAATTTTTAGTTGTTCACATTTTGTTTTACTGCATTATCCTGTCTTCCATAGAAACTAACACATTCATTTTTATTTTTCTTGTTACATTACTATTTACTTATTACTTGTTTTATTTGTTTCGGTTTATATTTATATATATTCTATATTTTTTACTATTTCATTTTTCTTATTTATCATCACATTTTACATTCCTTTTACATTCTTTTCCTCACTTATTTATATTATTTTCTATACACTGTTTAGTTTTTAGTCTTGTTACAGTCTCCTCGTCTGTTCCCTCAGGTCGAAGTGTCCGTCCCGACAATTAGTATGCTCAGGATTCATAGTCATATGGATCCTTTGCATACCTTGTGAGACTCCATGGCGCGCGCATACGCTAACTACTGTTAGCGTATGCGCGCGCCATGGAGTCTCACAAGGTATGCAAAGGATCCATATGACATATATATATATATATATCCATATATCCAGATTTTGGTCGCTAAGGCTATATATGCTAACTTATGTCACCATAATCATATTTATTCCCAGCTTCCCCCAACAGTGTCGCACCGTCCACTTGTATTGTATCTAATTAGTGTTTTAAACGCAGTTTAAATTACAACTAATTTACTTTGGACAGTGCTGACACTATTGGTCTTCTGGACTGTACGCGACTGTTGCGCGCGCCATAACGTCCCACTTTTGCCGGACCGGGCACTCCGCACTGAACGCATTGTGTTCAGTGTTATGCGACTCCTCCTTTTTGCAATTGATGCAACAGGCCTTGCTCCCAGTCTTCAGTCCCTCACACTGAGACTGGTGGTGTGACCCGGAGCAGTGGCAGCACTTCTCCTCGGCGGTGCTGCAGAATTGCTTCCCATGTCCGTACCCTAAACAGCGCGAGCACTGTATAAGGGGGGACTGGTCCGCGACTCTAACTCGCTGCGTGTCGATATACAAATGACCCGCCTCGGGGAAGCACCCCCACATAGCCGGTGACACAGTCAGCACCACGTGCTCAGTGTGATCGCCCTTTCCTCGCTTTCTATATTTTATCTTTATTCTATCCTCATTCCTGTCCAGGATTTGCTGTATGAGGTGCTTATTTTGACTTTTAATTGCTTCTATTATATCGTCATCGGCGTTCGACTTAAGCACCCCATACAACACAACCTGCGGATCCTTGTTCTCTATGCTTTGCACTTCTAATTTTCCTCCACTTTTCTCTATTCTTTCTTTGATCTTATCTCTGTCCTTCTTATTACTTAACCCTATAATGACTTTCCTATCTTTACCTTTTCTAATCCTATCTATTTTTATTCCTTCTTTCTTTGGCTCTATCACTTTTTCTACCTCCGCCACTATCTCTGATCCTGTCATGAAGTTTTCCCTATCAGTCACTATCAAGGAGTGGAGGGTCACGCGCCTCGGCTCCGGTGGCGTGGTTTGGGTTTCCCCACCGCCACCGACCACTCTCGCATAAGTCGCGGGTTGCGGTTCTGCCGGGGCCCTGGCCCCCCACTCCTCGACGGCCATACTTAAATTTTTCTTGTTTTCCTTTGCTAATTCCTGATTGTCCTTTCTAATTTCCTCTACCCTGCAATTTATTTCCCCTTTTATACCCTTACATTCACTTATGACCTCCTGATTTAGCTTGTTTATTTCTTTTAAGTTGTTGCTTGTCTCCTTTCTTATATCCTGACTTAACTTTTCCACCCCACTTATTAACTCAACTGCCCTATTTAAATTCTCTTTACTTTCTTTTGCCAATTCCTGATTTATTTGTTTTATTTTCTCTACCTTATTGTTTATCTCCCCTTTTATCCCCTTACATTCCTTTATAATCTCTAAATTCAACTTATTTATGTCTTTAAACTTAGTATTTTTGTCCTCCGTTATTTCCTTACCCAATACTTTTACAATGCTTGTCAGTTCGATTGCCCTATTTATAAAGATCAGAAGGGCAAAAGAAACACTAGATAACACTTCAACAAAATAGTTTATTAAACTTTTTAAACACTTGTGTTCTGCTCGCTGGTTCGAATCCGAATGTCGCCTCTCCCGCTTTCCCGGCATTACCACTCGTCCTCCCACCAAAACCAAAAATATTATTAATTCGGAAACGGAAATAATATCGTATAAAATAAATTCATAATAAGTACTTCCGGTTTCATTTTAAGAAAATAAAGGAGATACGAATAAAGAAACTGAAGATATATCACGACCAATTCCATAACAGTAAATATAGCTAATTTTACATTTCATGTATCAATAATAATGACGATATATTTATTTTAATATGATTTGCTAAATCTAACATTCGGCCTTTCCTGACAAAAAGTTTGTCCCCAAACTTGTTCAATTAAACTTGAATAATTAGATTTACTAGAATTTATTCACCATCTTGCTTATAAAGTAGATCTTCTCATAATCAATCAGTCCTTTCAACCACTTTACTGAGGAACTGTGGCTGGCAATTAGTGGATCCATCAACACTGCCTTGCCAGCCAAAACACTAAGTCTCCAACCATGGTTTATCCAGACATTCCACGTCTACCATCAACTCTATGGAGCTATCTGTGCCTCGCCTCTGAACCTTCCCGTTGATAATTAGTGGATCTATCAACACTGCCTCATCAACAGAAATCTACAGTTACAACGCACAAACGATCCATAACAACTCAATAATATCTCAAAGCAGCTCAATATCAAATTACAACAATTCTACACTAAATAGTTACATCACTGAAACTTAACATACCCATATCAATATAATTTAGAACCAAAAAAAAAAAAAATAAATAATATATAAATATATAATAAATAATATGTAATAAATAATATAATATATAATAAATAAATAAATAACACGTAAATCATTTAATTTATTACAATCTCATTTAAACATCAACATATTTTAGATCATTAGAAAAATATAAAATTAACTAAAATTAACATTATAATTAATTTCACATAAAGAATAAATATTTCTGCACTAAAAACCAAAAAAAACGTTATATTAGAATTTTCATATTTTAATTTAGTCATCACTTTGTGTTTGCTCACTAGATTCGGAGTCACTTTTATTAGAAAGGGTAATCCATGGCTTAATACGATCCGCGGCCCAAATATTGCAATAATCTTTTTGAGATACGTTTGTACCTGGAATGCTAGAAACCTGGTACCTATCATTATCTAGTACTTTAGTAATTTTGAATGGCCCTGTAAACTTTGGAAGTAATTTTTTACTTTGTCCGTCATTACTCTGTACTGGTTTTAAAATCTTAACTAAGTCTCCTTCATTATAAACCCTAGCCTTTATTTTCTTTCTGTCGTATCTATTTTTCTGAGCATGTTGATCCTTTTCAATATGTTTACTAATCTCTTCGCGAATGTTAATCAGAGAGTTGGGTTGTCGCGCTTCTTTTAAAATTTCATTAAATATATTCTCTCCCTTATTTGTCATCTGGGTACCAAAAAGAGCTTCTGATGGTGTCTTACCAATCCCCTTGTTAAGCGTATTGTTAAGACCCCATTGGATTTTACCTAAAACCGAGTCCCAGTATCTCTCCCCTATTTTATCCGAGTAAGCGGTTAGCGCATCAAGTACTGTACGATTGTACCTCTCCACTTGACCGTTAGCTCGTGGAGAGGCTACAGCGTTTAAGACATGTTTAATTTTTGATTTATTACAAAACTTCACGAACTCTTGAGAAGTAAATGAGGTGCCTCTATCCGTAATAAGTCGATTCGGGTAGCCGAACGTGGTAAAAATATCTTCTAATACGCGGACTGTCGGAGTAGTTTTCAAGTTTCTGAGAGGCTTGAGAATACAAAATTTCGTAAATCCGTCAACCAAAACAAGGAGATAAGAGAAGCCTCGAGTGCTTTTTACAAACGGACCTAAATGATCTGTATGTACGGTATCAAATGGTATGTCTATTTTATGGATTGGGTGTAATAGACCTTCTTTAGGGCCACTAGGTTCTTTGCCGTACGCACATTCGATACAGGATCGCACATATTTTTTAATGAAGCGTTTCATCTTGGAAAACCAAAAATCCTTGCTGATCTTTTCATAAGTTTTCTCAAAACTAAAATGACCCATGTCGTCATGGTTTAATTTACAAAGCTGAAATTGCGTTGCCTTTGGCACTACCCATTTAAGTCCGTCACCTAGTTTTCTATATAACTTATTATTTTTAACTACATAATTTTTCTTTATCTGATATAAAGAAAAGTTATGTACTTAAAAATAATAAGTATTCTTGGTTCTCCAAAATTTGTTTAATACGCCGAATTTCGGAGTCCTGTAATTGTTGACTTAATAGCCAATCCTCTTGACTAATACGTAATACAGAAGGTACGAGATCAATATCCATATTATTTAATTCTATAGGCTGTGGATTTCTACTCAACGCATCGACGTGTAGCATAGCAGAGCCTGATCTGTATTGAACAACAAAGTCGTACTCCTGTATAGCCATCCACCAGCGCGCAATACGCGGGAGTAGGTCGCGTTTGGTAAATGGTAAATGGTAAATTTGGTAAAATGTAGCCCGTAACGCACTACAGTCAGTGACGAGAGTAAACCTAACCCCAATCAAGTATACCCGAAAGCGTTGCAAGGAAGCAATAACTGCCAATGTTTCAAGTTCGTATGCGTGATAGTTCTGTTCATCTAAAGTAGTTTTCCTACTGAAGTATCCAATAGGTTTTGTTGAACTTGAAACATTGTCACTTTGTAATAAAATTCCGCCTAATCCATGTTTGCTCGCGTCTGTATGTAAGATTGTTTCGTTCGTTATCGTTATATAAACCTGAAACTGGCCGCTTTACCAAAGCATCCTTCAATTTCTTGAAAGAGTCCTCTAGTTCAGCTCCCCAACACCACTGACAATCCTTCTTCGTCAAATCTGTTAAAGGGCGGGCCAAAATTGCGAAATTTTTCATATATTTTCTAAAATAACTCGCGAGCCCGATAAATTGCCGAATTTCATGTACGTTTGTAGGCTTCGGAAATTGCTCAACCGCCAGAATTTTAGATTTGCCAGGTCTAATTCCACTCTCGCTTATTTCATGACCTAAATATTCTATAGTTTCTTTAAAGAAATAGCATTTATTTAAATTTAAAGTTAATCCCGCTTTCTTTAACAATTCAAAAGCTTCTTCTAAACGTTCTAACTGTTCAGTAAAATTTTTTGCAGGAATAAGTATATCGTCCATATAAGCGAGGGTGGATTTATACCGGCAGTCGCCAAGTATTTTATTTATAGTTCTTTGGAACACTGCTGGCGAGTTAACAAGACCGAATGGCATTTTTTTAAATTGGTACAAGCCATCTGGTGTGACAAAGGCTGTAAGATATCTACACTCGGGTCGAATGGGAATCTGGTAATAGCCGCTAGCAAGATCTACACTTGTGAAGAACCTATTACCATTTAAAAGATCCAATTGATCGTCAATTCTAGGCATTGGAAAATGATCTTTCTTCATTTTGCGATTCAGCGCCCTAAAGTCGACACATAAACGATAGCCGCCTGTTTTCTTTCGGACTAAAATGATGGGACTGGAATAGGGTGAATTAGATTCTTCGGCAATGTCATTATCAAGCAACTCTTTCACCATATCACGAACCATATCTCTTTCTTTGTAACTCATACGATAAGGACAGTACACAACTGGTGTATGGTCTTCTAATTCGATCGTCATCTCGGAAACATTAGTACAACCTAATTCTTTCATATCAAGAGCAAAACACATTCTATATTTATTAATTAATTTTATTATACTATCCAATTGTTCTGTATTGAGGTTAGCATTAATATTAATTTGGTTTCTTGTGATAGGCAAAAGGTCTGATGACTGTTCGATTCTACTAATTGAATGCATTGTTTTAACATTACTCTGTTTGACAACTTCACCCCGAGCCAGTACCATTCCGCGCTTCAAAGTCAATGGCCTATTTGTAAGATTATAAAGAGCAATATTACCCGATCCGTCTTTCAGACTGTAAACACCTCCTACAATAGTGTAGTCAGTATTAGTAAAAATCCGGTTGCAATCATATAAAATAAAATCACAATCAGTCTTATCGTCATCCACACAAGTTACGAAATCAAATTTATTAATTACTATGTCAGAATAAATTTGTAATACTACTCTATTATCCTGTTCGTTATTTATAGGCAATGTGCTAAAATCAAAATCCAAGTCTCTCTTTAGAATATTAAGATTGTCATTAGTTTTAACAATAAGCACTTCTGGGAGCTCTGTAAAATTTTGTCCGACCAACAGGGATTGGCTTAGAAATGAGGAATCTACAACAAATGCGTCTATTTCGGCCGTCACTTCGCCTAAGGTTAAAGTTATACAAGTTTTGGCTTTTGGTTTGTAAGAACCATTACCGAACCCTCTAATCACAGGTAATTCATTATCAGTTTGTAATAAAGAATTTAGTTCAACAAAGGTTTGGCTTATGAGCGTGCAATCACTTCCGAAATCTATGAAACAATCTACTTTAATATTATTGTTAATGATGCCCTCTTTATGATACTTTGTGTCAGGTTTGTTAACCTGAGTTAGCATTGTTTTTTTTTCCACGGATTTGTTTTAAACTATTAATTTTTAACGGGCATTCTGCCAAATTATGTCCTAACCGATTGCAACGATCACATTTAATAATAGGTTTCGGACATTTATTTGAATAATGCCCTTTCTCCTTACAATTATAACATGTTATTTCGGAGCTAACATTACGACATTGAGAACTGCGATGACCGGTTTTAATACATTTAAAACAAACTATTTCATTATTGGATGTGCTTGCATTAACTCTAAATCTATTAAATTTCGAAACAGATTCCTTACAAATATCTTTGAAAAATGTCAGTAAGTCTTCCGGGTCAATTAACCGAGCGGACGATGCGCCAGCTCTAAGAAGTCTGTCGTCTATACCGTGAATAAGGCAATCTACTGCCTTTTTACCTTTTATGTCACACGCATTCAAAAGAATAATTTTACCATAATAGTATTGGTCTACAGACTCGCCCGGTTTCATTCGTCGTTCTAACATATCAGTTAGTAGCGTACCGTAATTCGTTTCAGAAGGAAACGCCCTAATAAGTCGCTCTTGCCACTCCGACCAAGGTAACATAATGGTACTTTGCCCCTCGTACCAGTTTTTAGCATGACCAGATAACTTGGGTAGCGCGAAATGTCGAGTCTGTTTGTCTGTCCAGTTATAAATTTGGGCACATTCATTTACTTTAGCTATCCAGTTTTCAATTTTTTGATTTTTATGTGCAGGATTAAATTCAGGTATAATATTCTTATCGAAACTAATTCCTTGTACATTAGTATGCATTAAATTCTGTAATATTGTAGAAAATTGAGATATACTAAGCATCACGTCTTTACCACACGTACGTCTCGACCCTCCGGGAGCCGCGTCGACGCAGACCGGCTCGCTCAACGTCACCCCTCGCGCGGCTCGTTCTGGCTCGGCGTCACCTGTCGCAGGGTGCTGCACTGCATAATATTCATCTTGGACACCTTCCTCCGATGGCCTCCCAGACCCACCATGCATTCCATTATTTGAGTGAACCGCCATCTGAATAGAGTTCAGAGATTGTTCCATTACCCCAACACTTTGTGGTGCGTCGGCGCTCGCGTAGACCTCCGGCGTGATGGCCCGCACATTCGCTGAGGCTGGCGGCTGCGCCGACCTCTCCCGATGCCTGTCCTGCGTCTGCGATCGAGACCGCATCCGTCGCTCCCGGCTGCGCCGTCTCTTGCTACCGTGTCGATGTCTTGATCGCGTCCGATGGCGTGCACTCTTTACGCTGTTTCTTTCCGGTGTAGCAAACTCACGCCTGCTACGTTTGTTCTTATTTCGACGTGACCGATGTTGTAATTCACTATCAGATGATTCTACGCTTACACTTCGATTTTTGCGTTTGCGCGGATGAGATAAGCGCCTAGGATAATTTTTCCCATACTGTGAGCGCCTTTTTTTATCCCACTTCTGATATAAAGATCAGAAGGGCAAAAGAAACACTAGATAACACTTCAACAAAATAGTTTATTAAACTTTTTAAGCACTTGTGTTCTGCTCGCTGGTTCGAATCCGAATGTCGCCTCTCCCGCTTTCCCGGCATTACCACTCGTCCTCCCACCAAAACCAAAAATATTATTAATTCGGAAACGGAAATAATATCGTATAAAATAAATTCATAATAAGTACTTCCGGTTTTATTTTAAGAAAATAAAGGAGATACGAATAAAGAAACTGAAGATATATCACGACCAATTCCATAACAGTAAATATAGCTAATTTTACAACATTTCATGTATCAATAATAATGACGATATATTTATTTTAATATGATTTGCTAAATCTAACATATTTAAGTGGTCTTTACTATCCTTTGCCAGTTCCTGGTTTACCTGTCTCATATTTTCTACCTTGATGTTTATCTCCCCTTTTATATCCTTGCATTCCTTTACAACCTCTTGATTTAACTTATTTATCTCTTTAAATTTATTACATGTCTCCTCTCTTACTTCCTGAATTAGCTCTTTTACCCCAGTTATCAATTCGAATATTTTGTTACTATTTTCCTCATTTTTTACTTTCATTTCGTCCCTTATTAATTTGATCTCTCCCTTTAAGTTACCACTTTTTATCGTTACGTTGTCGTTTATCTTATACATCTTTTCATCCATCATCTTTTCCATTCTTTTATACATTTCTGCCATTTCTCTCTTACAATCGCAACTTTTTGGGGTTCCCCGTTCACTTCCCCTTTCACTCTGTTCCTCCGTATCACTTATTTTCCTACTTTCCTTTTTACTTAATAATGCAACCCTCCCTAAATTGCCAGAAATCTTCGTGAGATTATTTGCTAAACCAGACTTTAACTCGCCTCTCATGTTCCTTGTCTGGCTTAGCAGATATATACAGTATATATCTGCTAAGCCTGACCGTATGGGAGGTTTCGGCCAGAAGGGCGTCGAGGGAACTGTCGGGGTTTCGGGGGGTGCTAGTCTCTATTCGGTGCCGGTTACTATCTCCGCTACTACTACCAGTAGAACCCGACCCTTCCATGGACAGACTGTTAGGGTTCACAGGGTTTTTGTTTTGTGGGGTATGGACCATTGCCATTTTTATTGGTTATTCGGGGGAACGCGTCAATTATAAAATTGTATAATAAAATGTTAAATATAATTATATAATTACGTACTTAACCTATCAACTACACCAAAAATGATGTAGTTGGTCCTAATTTCCTAATCTATCTTAAACTAAACAGCTGCTCCAATAGGGAGGCAACTGGTCCTAGGTAATATATCCTAGCAACTGTGCCAAAGATGACACAGTTGGTCTTAAGGTAGTGTGATATAATGACTACTACTGGTCCAGAGCAATAACCTAACAGCTGTGCTAAAAATAACACAGCTGGTCTTACAGCTAATAGCTTGTAGTCTTTTAAAATTTTGGGTTTAGGTTAGGTTAGGTTAGGTTTTTTTTTTTTCCCATCCCCCTAACATTATCAGGGCTTGTTTTTATCGTTTATTCTTTCTATTTACTTTTGATTCTTTTTCTATTTTGTACAGATCTTATAGCTAGTTATATATATACACATGATTGTCTTGCATAGTTAGTTACTATGCACTTGTCGGTTTTTACATAGTAAAAGTCAACAATTCTTAGTTAAAACACAATAAAAATATAATGAAATACAATAAAGATGACATACAATAAATTGAAATTCAAAATAAAAACATCAATAAAAACAATAATCAATAAATAATAAAAATAGAAATACAATTAATTAAAATGTCAAGAATAAAACAACGGCACACACATTTAACTTAACCCTACTATCACAATCAAAACTTAATCTAGAGCCTACACTAATATCACACCAATTTATCACAGTTAATTTTGTTCACATACACAGTAATTTCCTTACAAAAGGAAAGGAAAATTTCCCTCCTTTTTCCCCCCAGGATGGAAGACAGGCTCTCACCCGTGATCGATATGCCCAATGTTTGCTCAGTATCATATCTACTGCTAGCAAAAATCGGGCACTCGATCAACAGGTGAGGAACCGTCTCCTCAACTCCTGGCTGACATGAGCACGACGGGTCCTCCTTCAACTTGAATCTGTTCAAGTAGAAGGCGAACCCGCCGTGTCCAGTCAGTAACTGTGTAGTGTGGTGCGTTATGTCTATCTTGTTGACTACTTTGTATGCAGCAGCAGCGCTTGGGAAAAAGAGCTTTGTGACTCCGGCCGTCCCTCCCACTTCGTATCTCCTGTCCCATTCCTCAACCGTATCCTCTCTTAAGATACGCTTGACGAATGAAACAGGACACAGATCGTAGTCAGGTTTCCTTTTCGACCTCAGCGAGGAGCAAGGAGGCCACTCCTTGGCTAGTTCGTCAACCCTCTCATTCCCTCTCAACCCTGCGTGCGCCTTAATCCAAAACAGGGAGACCTCCCGCCTCTACGATGCAGTTTTTCGGAGGGCCGCCCTTGTTTGCACTGCCAGGGGATGAGGGGAACTAAGGGTGACAGCCTGGAGAGCCGATCTGGAATCGCTAAAGATACCGACCTTCGCCATTCCACTCTTGCAGGCTAAACTTACAGCTCTATGGAGCGCTAGAAGCTCGGCTTGGTAGACGGTGCAATACGGCGGCAACGCAAGCTTGACGGCCTTCGTCTCGGCCTCACCCTCCCAAACGGAGAGTGCGGCTCCGACTCGACCCTCAATCTTGCTGCCGTCCGTATAGATCCTATGGACGTGGCTGTTAACCACGTCCCCATATGAGTCCTCATCTACCAACCCGAACCTCAGCTCTTCCTGCTCTGCCGGATGTGGGTCCTCGACCGCTGGAGCCATTCGTTCCACCGCCCTGTCCCTCAACACCGGGTGCGGTACCCCCTTCTTGATCTCATAGAGCCTCGAAGCTTCGAGTATCCTGAGATCAAGGGGGAGTATCCCAGCCAACAGCATTGCAGAGTTCAGGGAGACGGTCCGATATGCTCTGCAAATCTTCTGGGCAAAACCCCGTTGGACGGAGTTGAGCCTTTTCTGGACCCCATCTTTTCCACGGTGGGTGCCCACGCTGCCGATGCATACAGAATAGTCGGCTCTATCACGGCCATATATATAGTCCTAACTATCTGGGGGTTAAGCCCCCAGCCTACTCTAGCCGCTTTCGCAAGTTGCTTATAGCGTGCTATAGCCTTTTTGCATACTTGCGTGACATGTGCATTGAATGTGAGGCCGGTGTCTATTGTTAAGCCTAGTATATTAATGTCGTCATAATACTGTAGGTAAACACCCCCCATAGAGAGTCGAGGCACATCGTACTTAAGTTTTCTTGTACATAGTAAAGCGCATGTTTTGTGGGGAGCGAATTTCAGCTTGTTCAGCTCCCCCCACTTACTGATTTTCTCCAAAACCCCGTTCCCTTTCCTCTCTATCTCAAGAGCCGTCTCTCCCTCGAACACTAGCACTAAGTCATCGGCGAAAGCCTGGCAAAAAACATTCATTTCATCTAACATCCATAGCAGGGGGTCCAACAAGAGGTCCCACAGGATTGGTCCGCCTATGGATCCCTGCACGCACCCCTTGTTGGTCTCCCTGCTCACTTCCATAAAAGCATACCTTACATTCACTCTTCTTTCACTCAGGTAGCTGCTGATCACCCACCTCAGGTTCCCCGGACACCCAACCTCAGCTAACCTAACCTTTATGGCCGGCCACCAAGCACTATCGAAGGCCCTCTCTATGTCCAGCGACACCACGACAGAAATTTTCTTCTCCTCCCTCTGTTTTCTGACGTGGTTCACCAACCTATAGAGGGCGTCTTCGGTGCTCCTTTGGGGCATAAAGCCATACTGGTTAGGGCTAATCTTGGGCAGCAGGTAGAATATAAGTCGGGCGACCAGCATCTTCTCGAAGATTTTGCCGAGAACAGGCAAGAGGCCGATCGGACGATAGGCTTTTGGTACCCGGTACGATTCCTTGCCCGGCTTCCTTCGCACCACCACAGTCGCCCGCTTGCACTGTTTGGGGAAGCAGGCGACGGTGAGGCACCTATTCAGCAGAGCAAGGAACCATTCCGGGTCACATTCTACAGCGCGTTGGCAGATGTCCGACGTGAGTCCGTCTGCCCCGGGGGCCTTTTTGGGGTTGAAGGACCTTACGGCTCTCTTCAACTCCTCCATGATGAAAGGAGGGTCGTCCGGACCCGCCAGCGGTTCGGTGTCCAAGGACACCGCCCGCCGGCGCGTCCGCCGATGTTCCTCACTTTCATCACTTTCCTGGTCCTCGGGGTAGAAGGTCTCCGCCAGCCATTCTGCGGAGCTTCGGGCGTCGAGGGTTTCACCGTCCCTCGTAAGGGGCAGATCCTCCTCCCTCCCTCTGACTCTGCTCAACACCCTGTAGATGCCCTCCCAGACCCCCTCCCTATCCTGTTTCCGGCAAAACTCCTTCCAACTCTCAGTCTGTGCATCTTTTACTGCCTTTTCATACTTCTCTTTCGCTTCCAGGTACAGTCCAACTACGCGGTCTGCGATCAGGCGCAGCGTTACGGATCCTGCGTTTCCTCGTGGCGACCTCCTTCTTCAGCTGAACGAGCTCATCATTCCACCACGACAAGGTGAATCTCTGTGTGTGTTTTTTGGTCGGCATTGTGTCTCTGCATGTCTGTGTTATGACTCCCGTGTATCTGTCTATTATTTCTTCTATTTGTTGTGTGCTGTGTATTGTTTCCATGTCCTGTAGAGTCAATTGTCTGTCCGACATCAGCTGGGTCAGTTTCTCACGAAACTGGGCCCAGTTTACCTCTTGTGTGTTAAACATGCGTGTGGTACGTATTATGTTTGTGCCTGTGGATTTCTGTTGTCTGATGCCAGATGATATGCCGTTGTGGTCCGAGCTCGTCAGACCCTCATCAACCCTCCAGTCGCCCACTCGGTTCAGCAGGTCGTCGGAGCACGCTGTCACATCCACGTAACTGGAGTACCTTTTTCCCCCTCTGACGGTGTCGAAAGTTGGGGTGTCTCCAGTGTTGAGTATATGTAAGCTCATTGCTTCCAGTACAGCAGACACATCCCTTCCTCGGGGGTCTTCCGCGTCGCCACCCCACCACGGGCTTTTAGCGTTCGCGTCGCCTCCCAGGACCATCTTATCGGATCCCAACTCTCTCCCTATCCGCATAAGATGGTCCAGGTAGGGCCACACAGGCTTGTCGGGCTCGAAGTAGAAGGACACTACAACCGTCTCCCAGGCTTTGGTTCGGAGGGTGGTCACAACTATGTTGTTGTTGCTGAGGCGTGTGTGTAGCTCGACGTCCAAAGTGTCGTCGAATACCACAACACACGCCTTGACAACACCACCCCCTTCCCCATCGCTCTGGTAGACCCTCACTCCGTTGTATGTCCTCATACTCCGCGCCCCACCTATATAGGGCTCTTGAAGCAACGCTACGCTAACCTTACGCTTGGTGGCCTCGAGTAACAACTCCCTTGTAGCGATTTGGCTCCGCTGAAGGTTAGATTAGGTAAGGTTAGGTTAGGTTCCCCCCGACGGTTGCCCGCCTTGTCGTGGCGGTGGGGCTTAGTAACCGTGGTTGAGGACCCACGGTGAAGCAAAGAGGCAACCAGGGCCGGCTGGGCAGGAGGCCAAGCCGGCCCGAGGAGGGGCGCTCCCGGCGGACTGGAGGAGCCAGTCCGCTGCGGACGCGCTTGGAGGTGGGACCGCAGAAGAAGAGGAGTGCCGGTATTACGGTGCGCCGTACTCCCTATCTTCTGCGGCCGTGGAGGATCGCAGGGGGAGAGGGTGGTGGTGTTGTGCCGCTATCCCTACCCCCCTGCGAGCTGGCGGGGCCGTTCCGCACGGAAACGGCATCGGTGGGGCCGCAGGGGAAGAGGCAAGTTTGGTATTACGGTGCGCCGCTTGCCCTATCCTCTGCGGCCGAGGTGTAGTTGGCCTCCACCAGTACTGTAGCAGACTCGGGGGGAGTCTGCTACAGTACTGGTGGAGGCGGAGGAGGGAGGCGCACTTACCATCAGGTGCGCCTGCCGCCGGCGGGGTCGCGGATGTGTGTATCGTTCCCGTGGCCCCGTCACAAGGCGGCGTGGAGGAAGGTGGGGGGGGGGGGGGGGGGGGGTTTAGTGGGTAAACCGTGAGTCTCATTAGCCTGTACGGGAGTCCCACATCACCACTCGGGTGCCCCCTGCGCCCGGGTGGTATGCGTAATGCATTTCCCCCTCCGGAAAAAAAAAAAAAAAAAAAGGTTAGGTTAGGTTAGGTTGGGGGCGATACCGGTTCCTCCACGTTGGTGTCCCTGGGCAACGCCTGGATGCGCCACTCCGCTTTCTACACGGGGTGAGGCACTCAGGCGGCTGAACGCCGGTCTGTCGCTATCTTTCGCCACCTGTTTATAGTTTGCTCTTGTTCTGTTTTATTTGTTTTGTTCTATTTTCACCGTCTTTTCTACTTCTATTTTCCTTGTTTTCGTTAATTCTTCTGATTGGTGAGCTACACCAGAAAACAAGCCCGCGACCCGGGGTGTCGGTGACTTGGATGGATATGGATCGTATTAGTAAAAGTATTCTCCGGGTGGGTCCCAGTAATGGGGAATCCCACACTCCCGCCTCGGCGGGAGTCAGGCCCGTGTATACGGAGGGGCCAACTGATGCGATGAGGGAGGAGGGGGCCGTTGCGACGGCGAGAGGAGAGGAAGGCGTGACAACACGCTCTGGTCCGAAGCCGGCGCTCCTAACCGCACCGGCGGCGGACCTCTTGACCGATGAAGACGTAGACTTTAGTCAGCCGCAGCCCAACGGCTGCGAGCGGATGCTAAAGCTTCTACAAAAGAAGAAGTTGCGGGGCGACGCAGACCTGCCGCGCGTGCTACTTACACGCGACGTCATAATGCCAAAACCCCGTGAACTTGAACCTGAAAGAGACAGCGAGGACTATCTCTCGGACTGCAGCTGCATGACTGACATGTCGCTGGACTCCGAGGGATTGCCCGCACCCACCGGACGAACGATCCCCCTGAAGAGGCGGCTTTACCCGGACGAGACTGAGGCGGCACCATCCACCAGCAAAGGTGCAGTGCCTAAAGCTAAAAGAGGACGTGGTCGGCCACCAACAACCGGCCAATACGTCGGCCTGGCCAAAGCCCAGGCAGAGTTGAATCGGGCCAAGGCGGAAGCTATCAAGCTTCAGGCTGAGGCTGAGGTCACCGGCACGGCGCGGGC
Organism: Phengaris alcon alcon; assembly: GCA_037179445.1. Lineage (NCBI taxonomy): Eukaryota > Metazoa > Arthropoda > Insecta > Lepidoptera > Lycaenidae > Phengaris > Phengaris alcon. Next base: position 12,487 of record JAYRCH010000491.1, on the reverse strand, counting down.
TGTGAGAGAAGCGAGAGCCTCTATCCTCGCAAGCACAGTTCCAGCCGACGACAACACAGAAAGGACAAGCGCTGCTCTGGCAGAGAGCGTAGAGATGGCTTTGGAGACGATCACGATGGTCGCTTCAAAGTCTTCAAATCTAAAAGGGACATACCAGCGGTTCCTCAAGGAGGCGGCAGTCACCATAAAGGCAGCTGTCGCTGAAATGAGGGGCCGCGGTCAAACGGAGGAGTTACGGGCACTGGAAGCCCAGAACCAGCAACTGCAAAGGCAGATAGACGCCATGCGCAGGGAGCTGGAGGAGTTGAGGCGGCAGGCATCCAGGCCCGCTGCCCAAGACCTGCAACAGCTGTTGTCGGAGGTATCTCGTTCCAACATCGAGACCTTCGGCAACATGCTGAATGCGAGACTGGCTGGGTTGGAGGACAGACTCCTTCCCGCGCCAAGAAGGAGACCGCCGCTGGCGGCGGACAATACGGATGTTCCCAACGAAGGCACCGGCGACGAAGGCGCCGAAGCCTAAAAAGGTGACGGCGCCCACATATGCAGAGAGGGCGGCTACTGGCGCGACGGCCCCCCAAAAGAGGCACCACCCGCACCAGCCCCGCCAACGGCTAACAAGAAAAAGAAGGCCAAAAATAAGAAGCCATCAATGGCTGCTCAGGAGGCGGCGCAAGGGGGGGTAAACACCAACCCCTCCCCCGCCGAGGCCCCGTGGACCACAGCAGGTCCACGCAAGGCGAAGAAGAAAAGGGCGGCTACAACAGCCAAAGCCGCCCAAAAGAAAAAGAAAAAGAAGAAAGCTAATCTTCGTCCCCCCGCCACGGCGGCGGTCACCCTCACACTGCGGGCGAACGCTGCTGAAAAGGGGGTGACGTATGCGAAAGTGTTGGCGCAGGCCAGAGCGGCGATCGACCTCGGGGAACTTGGCATCCCCAGGCTTGGTTTCCGTCTGGCCGAGACCGGAGCGCGCATCCTCACCATCGCCGGTGATGGGGCGCAGGATAAGGCGGACGCCTTTGCCGCGAGGCTTAGGTCAGTCCTAAACCCGGATGAAGTGAAGGTTGGCCGCCCGGTAAAATGCGTTGACATGCGCGTCTCCGGGCTGGACGGTCGCTGTGACGGTCGCCGACGTCATCCAGGCGGCCGCCACTGAAGGAGGATGCTCGACCAGTGCCATCAGGTCGGGCCAAATTGTTGTGGGACCAAGGGGAAGTGCGTCTCTATGGATGCGCGTCCCCATCGTGGCTGCGAAAAAGCTTCTCGGCTCTGAACGGCTGCGTATCGGCTGGGTCTCGGCAAAGGTGGTGCTGCTGGCTGCGAGGCCCAAGCGGTGTTACCGATGCCTTGACACCGGCCACTTGGCTACGAAATGTGTGTGCTCGGTTGACCTCAGTCGGAGGTGTTTCCGCTGCGGGAAACCGGGCCACAAGGCGGCTGAATGCGGGGCAACTCCAAATTGCCCCGTGTGTGAGGCTGCCCAAAAACCGAAGGAGCATGTACTGGGGAGCAGCGGCTGTATCACAGCCAAGCCGCCTCCTGGAAAAGACCGGAAGAGAAAGGGCCCCTCAAAGGCTCGGCCGCGGAGGCCAAGAGTCGAAGGCGCAAGGGCGGAACAACCAGCCCCCGCCATGGAGGTAGAGGCCTAGGCCCGTGGGCGGTGATCGGGGGATCGCCGCTCACACTATGGGCCCCGAGATGACAAGCTCTCCAATGCCCGGGGAGCTTTCGGAGAAGGAGCCGGTTGCGGATATTGGAAGTGGGCCGGTTGCGGAACGCGCTGCGGGGTCGTGGAAGAATGCATTGCGATTCCCACGGCCCCGTTAAAGGCGCTGAAGATGGGCATCGGGGGGTTTTAGAAGGTAAACCCCGGCGCACTCCATCTCGCGCCGGGGGAGCCCGTCATACCCCTGCCGCCTTCCTCCGGGGGCGGCGGGGGATACGTAACGTATTTCCCCCCGTCAAAAAAAAAAAAAAAAGGTTAGGTTAGGTTGGGGACGATACCGGTTCCTCCACGTTGGTGTCCCTGGGCAACGCTTGGGTGCGCCACCCCGCTTTATACACGGGGTGAGGTACCCACGCGGCTGAACACCGGTCTTTCTCTATCTTTCACCACCTTTTTATAGATTACTCTTCTTTTGCATTGTTTTATTTATTTCGTCCATCTTTCAACACCTTTTCTTTCTATCTTTTCTCTTTTATTTACTCTTCTGTGCGTGTGTGTTAGGTTTTGCGTGTTAGGTTTTTGTTTGAATGGTGATGGATGGGCTTTTACGGCCCCTAATCCAGGGTTTGTGGTGCCCGGCCGTGGGATGCGTGGCGAGCAGGCGGCTCGTCCCAAGGGCACTGGGGCAGAATCCCCCCTGATGGATCGGGCGTGACTCAGCCCATATCCGAGCAAATATGGAGAGCAATAAGGAAACTATTCCCCGGGTGGGTCCTCTTAGGAGGGAATCCCACACTCCCGCTTCGGCGGGGGGTCGCCCCACGTATACGGGGGGGGGGCACGTGTTGCTGTGGAGTCGGATGAGGAGACCGTGCTAAAGACGGTGGAGAAGGAGAGAGGCGCGATGGCGCAACCAGGCCCGAAGCTGGCGCACATTACCGCGCCGGAGACGGGCCTCCTGACTGACGAAGACGTTGACTTCAGTCAGCCGCAGCCCAACGGGGTTGAGCGGCTACTGAAGTTGATGCAGAAAAAGAAGATGCGGGGCGACCCAGACTTGCCGCGCGTGCCTTTAACGCGCGACGTGATCTTGCCGCCGCCCCAATTACCTAACAGAGACAGCGAGTACTATCTCTCGGACTCCAGCTGCATGACTGACATGTCGCTGGACTCCGAGGGATTTCCCGCACCCACCGGACGAACCCCCCTTAAGCGGCGGTTACACCCGGACGAGACAGAGGCGGCGCCGTCCACCAGCAAAGGTGCGGTGCCGAAGGCCAAACGGGGACGCGGCCGCCCGCCTACCACCGGCCAATACGTCGGCTTGGCTAAGGCGCAGGCCGAATTGAACCGAGAGAAGGAGGAAGCGCTTCGGCTTCAGGCCGCAGAGGAAGTCGCCGAGTCGTTGAGAACTGCGCGAGAGGTGCGCGCCACCATCTGCGCAAGCCCCGCCGCAGCTACCGAAGGAGACAGGTCGGAGCAGACAATCTACGCTCTGGCCAAAAGTGTCGAGACTTCGTTGGAGGCCGTAACCATGGTCGCCACGAAGTCTCAGAACTTGAAAGGCACCTTTCAACGGTGCCTCAAGGAGGCGGTCGCCAACATAAAGGCGTCCGTCGCCGAAATGAGGGGCCGTTCGATGACAGAGGAGATGTCGAGGTTGGAGGCGCAAAATGCGCAACTCCTAAGGCAAGTGGCCGAATTGCGTCGCGAGCTGGAGGAGATGCGCCAACGACCAGCCGCGCCCGCCGACAAAGATCTGCGTGAGCTGTTGGCCGAGGTCTCTCGCTCAAATATAGAGACACTCGGCAACATGCTAAATGCACGACTTGCCGGCCTAGAAGATCGGCTCCTACCGGAGCCCCGTAGGAGACCTCCGCTGGCGGCGGATATTGCCACTGTAGGCGCCCCGCCGGCGGCAGAAAGGGCAAAAGCACCGAAGCCTAAAAAGGCGACGGCGCCCACGTACGCGGAGGTGGCTACACTGATCGCAGCGGTCCCGCCTAAAGAGGCACCGCCTGCACCGGCTCCGCCCAAGGCCAATAAAAAGGCCAAAAAGAAGAAGCGGCCATCAATGGCCGCTCAAGAGGCGGCGCAAGGGGGGGAACCCACCAACCCCTCCCCCGCCGAGGCCCCGTGGACCACAAAAGGTCCACGCAAGGCCAAAAAGACGAAGAAGGGGGCGGCTACTCCAGCTAAAGTCGCCCCGAAGAAGAAGAAGAGAGCGAAACTTCGCCCCCCCACGACAGCGGCGGTCACCCTCACTCTGGAGGCTAACGCTGCTGAAAGGGGGGTGACGTACGCAAAGATTTTGGGACAGGCTAGAGCGGCGATCGACCTGGGGGAGCTAGGGATCCCCAGGCTTGGCTTCCGCCTGGCCGAGACCGGAGCGCGCGTCCTCACCATTGCTGGTGAGGGGGCGCAGGAAAAAGCAGACACCTTCGCCCAGAGGCTGAGGTCCATCTTGCCACCGGACGACGTCAAAGTCGCCCGCCCGGTACTGTGCGCGGAGATCCGCGTTGCCGGGTTAGACGACTCAGTAGCGGCCACCGACGTCATCCAGGCGGCCGCTACAGAAGGAGGGTACTCGGCCGACGACATCAGGTCGGGCCAATTGACGGTGGGGCCACGCGGGGACGCGTCAGTGTGGATGCGTGTCCCGGTCGCGGCCGCCAAGAAGCTCACGAGCTCAGGGCGGCTGCGAGTTGGTTGGGTGTCGGCGAGAGTGGCGCTGCTGGCCGCGAGGCCTAAGCGCTGCTTCCGCTGCCAGGACACCGGCCATGTGGCGGCGAAGTGCCAGTGCCCGGTAGACCGCAGCCGGAGCTGTTTCCGCTGCGGGAAACCGGGGCACAAGGCGGCCGAGTGCAGGGAAGCGCCCAACTGCTTCCTGTGCGAGGCTGCCGGCAGGCCGGAGAGGGCACATGTGCTGGGCGGTAACGGCTGTGTCGGTAAGCCGCCCCCTGGCGCGAAGAGAAAGGCGCCGACCAAGAAGGCCCGGCTTAAAAAGCCCAAGGCCAGCGGCGCAAGGGCGGCTCCGGCCGTCCCCGCCATGGAGTTGGACGCCTAGGCCCGCGGGCGGTGATCGGGGGATCGCCGCCCGCACTATGGGCCCTGAGAAGGAAAGCTCCCCAATGCCCGGGGGGCTCTCGGAGAGGCAAGCGGCGGCATAACAACAGGCCGCCGCATTAGAAGAGAGCCGGATGCGGCACGCGCTGGAGGGTCGTGGAAAAATGCAATGGGTTGGTGGAGGGATTTGGCCCCTCCACTGGCTCCACTCCCCTTCTTTCCGACGTGGGGTCATGCTACTGTGGCGAAGCCGCAGAGGAAGACGTACACCACGCTATCTGGGAGTGCCCTCTGTACGGGGAGGCGCGTAGGGAGCTTTTGGATGGGATCGAAGTCTTTGGAGAGGGTCCGGCCTATTACTGTGACCTCGTTTCCACGGCGGCGAACTTCGGACGGCTACGGGAATACGCGCGACTATGGCACAGGATAAGAAGTGGACTTGAACGCCAGGAGAGGGCAATAATAATTGGAGGCGAATAAGGACGAAAACCTAGATGGTAGAACCAGTACGCGCTATCGGAAGACACCGAAGTCGTATCTGTGTTGTCCGCCCCAGAAAGGGGAGAAGGACTTAGGGACAAATAGAAAGAGACTAAAGAACTTGTAGCGAATCAAGAATTGCGCACCTGAAGGGAAGGACCCAGGACAGTAGGGTGCGCATTCCCATGTTTCGGCCCGTATAACCAAGACGGTTGATAGGGCCATGGGTTGGTGGAGGGCCAAAAAAAAAAAAAAAAAGGTTCCGGGCTGGGGACGATACCGGTTCCTCCACGTTGGTGTCCCTGGGCAACGCTTGGGTGCGCCACCCCGCATTTTACACGGGGTGAGGTACCCACGCGGCTGAACATCTTTCACCACCTTTTTATAGTTTACTCTTCTTTTTGCATTGTTTTATTTATTTCGTCTATCTTTCAACACCTTTTCTTTCTATCTTTTCTCTTTTATTTACTCTTCTGTGCGTGTGTGTTAGGTTTTGCGTGTTAGGTTTTTGTTTGAATGGTGATGGATGGGCTTTTACGGCCCCTAATCCAGGGTTTGTGGTGCCCGGCCGTGGGATGCATGGCGAGCAGGCGGCTCGTCCCAAGGGCACTGGGGCAGAATCACCCCTACTTGATACAAAAATGGATAGTAAGCATGCAGAAAAATCTCCCAGGGTGGGTCCCGGCGATGCCGGGGAATCCCACACTCCCGTTTCGGCGGGAGATAGGGCCGCGTATACTGGGGGCCCCAAACATGCTATGGTGGAAGGAAAGGCGACCGTTTCGACGGCGAATGAGGTGGAAGGCGCGATGGCGCATGCGAATCCGAAGCCGGTGCCCCTAACCGCACCGGCGGCGGATCTCTTAACCGACGAGGATGTCGATTTTTCGCAGCCTGTGGAAAACGGCAGGGAGCGGCTACTTAGGCTGCTTCATCGAAAGAAGCTGCGAGGCGATACGGAGGGGCTCGCGCGCGTGCAGCGCGAACGGGAGCTGATCCTCCCTCCCTCAATAAAGAATGAGACCTTGGCGACGGGAAATAATGCATCGCGCGTACCGCGCGTGGTACTCACACGCGCGCTGTTTCCCGAACGCCCAAACACCGGACTAGACAGCGACGACTACCTCTCGGACTCATGCCAGACATGTCACTGGACTCCGAGGGGCTGCCCGTCATTCCCGATCGTGACGCACGAAAGAGGAAAACTGATGACGACGATGCGCCGTCTCTAAGCAAAGGGGCGGTGCCACGGCCAAAGCGAGGACGTGGCCGTCCACCGACCACTGGCCAGTACGTTGGTCTGGCGTCGGCGCAGGCCGAACTCAACCGCCAAAAGGAAGTAGCTCTTCGGCTTCAGGCTGAAGAAGAGGTGGCCGAATCAGCGAGGACAGCGCGGGAAACACGCGCTTCAACCTGCGCAAGCCCCGCAAGCATGTTCACCATAGAAGATAGGCCAGAGCAGACCATCACCGCTCTGGCCCAAAGCGTGGAAGCTTCGTTGGCGACGATCACAATGGTCGCCACGAAGTCCCAAAATTTAAAAGGGACCTACCAGCGGTTCCTCAAAGAGGCTACCGCCAATATAAAGGCGGCCGTCGCCGAAATGAGGGGCCGCGGGCAAACCGAGGAGATAAGGGCCCTTGAAGCCCAAAACACGAGGCTCCAACAGCAGGTGGACACACTCCGCCGTGAGCTGGAGGAGCTGCGGCGTCAGGCGGTACGGCCCGCCACCCAAGAACTGCAGCAGCTGTTGTCGGAGGTTTCGCGCTCGAATATCGAAACCTTCGGCAACATGCTGAATGCGAGGCTGGCCGGACTCGAGGATCGGCTCCTGCCGGAGCCCCGTAGGAGACCTCCGCTGGCGGCGGATAGTGCCACTGTAGGCGTCCCGTCGGCGGCGGAAAGGACGAAGGCTCCGAAGCCTAAGAGGGTAACGGCGCCCACGTACGCGGAGGTGGCGACACCAATCGCAGCGGTCCCCCCTAAAGAGGCACCGCCTGTACCGGCTCCGCCCAAGGCCAAGAAAACGGCCAAAAAGAAGAAGCGGCCATCAATGGCCGCTCAAGAGGCTGCGCAGGGGGGGGAGAACACCGACCCCTCCTCCGCCGAGGCCCCGTGGACCACCGTCGGTCCGCGCAGGGCTGGAAAGAAGAAAGGGGCGGCTAAAACACCCAAGGCCGCCCCGAAGAAGAAGAAAAAGAAGGCTAGGCTTCGCCCCCCCACAACAGCGGCAATCACCCTCACCCTTGAGGCTGGCGCCGCAGAGGGAGGGGCGACATACGAAAAGATCCTGCGCGAGGCCAGGTCGAAGATCGATCTAGGGGAGCTAAACATCCCCAGACTCGGCTTCCGCCTGGCCCAGACGGGTGCGCGCATTCTGTCGATTGACGGAGAGGGGGCAAACGAAAAGGCGGACGCTCTGGCCGCGAGACTTCGGGCGACCCTTAGCCCCAGCGTTGTGAAGGTGGCCCGCCCGGTGAAATGTGCGGAAATGCGCGTCACCGGGCTGGACGATGCGACGACGGCCGCCGATGTCATCGAGGCGGCCGCAAAAGAAGGCGATTGCCCGGCCACCAATATCCGGTCGGGCAAAATTGTTGAGGGCCCAAGAGGTGCTAAAAGCCTCTGGCTCAGCGTACCGATGGCAGCCGCCAAAAAGCTCACCAGCACTGGGCGGCTGCAAATAGGCTGGGTCGTGGCTAAGGTGACACTGCTGGCCGCGAGGCCTAGGCGGTGTTACCGGTGCCTCGACAACGGCCACCTGGCCGTGAACTGCAAGTGCTCGGTGGACCTCAGCCGGACATGTTTCCGCTGTGGGAAGCCGGGCCACAAGGCGGCTGAATGCGGGGCAGAACCGAACTGCCCCGCGTGCGAAGCCGTCGAGAAGCCGAAGGGGCACGTGCTGGGGGCTGCAGGCTGCATAACAGCGGCCAAAAAGCCGCCCCCCAGCAAGAAAAAGGGAAAGGCTCCCACTAAAAAGGCCCGGCAGAAAAAGCCGAAGCCTAACGGCGCAAGGGCGGAACAATCCGCCCCCGCCATGGACGTGGTGGAAGCCTAGACCCGTGGGTGGTGATCGGGGGATCATCGCCCACACTATGGGTCCCGAGCGCAAAGCTCCCCTATGCCCGGGGAGCTCTCGGTGAAGGCAAGCGGCGGCACAACACCAAGCCGCCGCAACAGAAGTGGGCCGGACGCGGCATGCGCTGCGGGGTCGTGGAGATATGCTCACGCGATTCCCACGGCCTCGCATTGGCGCAGAAGAAGGGCATCGGGGGGTTTTAGTCGGTAAACCCCGGTGCACTCAATCTCGCACCGGGGGAGTCCGACATACCCCTGCTGCCTTCCCCCGGGGGCAGCGGGGGATTCGTAACGAATTTCCCCCCGGAAAAAAAAAAAAAAAAAAAAAAAAAAAAAAAAAAAAAAAAAGGTTAGGTTGGGGACGATACCGGTTCCTCCACGTTGGTGTCCCTGGGCAACGCCTGGGTGCGCCACTCCGCTCTTTACACGGGGTGAGGTACTCAGGCGGCTGAACGCCGGTCTATCTCTATCTTTTCACCACCTTTTTATAGTTTACTCTTCTTTTTGCATTGTTTTATTTATTCCGTCTATCTTTCAACACCTTTTCTTTCTATCTTTTCTCTTTTATTTATTCTTCTGTGCGTGTGTGTTAGGCTTTGCGTGTTAGGTTTTGTTCTGAATGGTGACGAATGGGCTTTTACGGCCCCTAATCCAAGGTTTGTGGTGCCCGGCCATGGGATGCATGGCGAGCAGGCGGTCTCGTCCCGAGGGCACTGGGGCAGAATCACCCCTAACTGATCGGGCCAGACATCAGTCCACAAATGACAAACATGGAGAGTCGTATTGTGAAAAATTCTCCCCGGGTGGGTCCCAGTAATGGGGAATCCCACACTCCCGCTTCGGCGGGGGATCGGCCCGTGTATACGGGGGGGCCACATAATGCGATGGAGGAGGAGAAGGCGGGAGAAAGGAGAGAGGAAGGCGCAATGGCGCAGGATAGGCCGGGACCGGCGCACCTTACCGTGCCGGGAACGGACCTTTTAACGGATGAGGAGGTAGACTTCTCGCAGCCGCAGCCTAATGGAGTGCAGCGGCTGTTGAGGCTCCTCCAGAGGAAGAAGGAACGGGGTGATACAGAGGGGCTTGCTCGCGTGCAATACGAACGCGAGCTAAGACTCACGCCCCCCGAAGAGAGCGAAAATGCAGTCGTGCCGCGCGTGCCACGCGTTGTGCTCGAGCGGCTGCCGCCTCAAGGACCAGACTACACGAGAGACAGTGACGACTATCTCTCCGACTCCTCGGTCTACAGTGCCATGTCACTGGAATCCGGGGAGTCCAACACCGGACGGACTGGCCTCAAAAGGAGGAACACCGGAGACGACAATGCACCGCTCATAGGAAAGGGAGCGGTGCCAAAAGCTAAAAAAGGACGTGGCCGGCCACCAACGACCGGCCAGTACGTCGGCCTGGCAAAAGCACAGGCAGACCTTAATAAGGCTAAGGAAGAGGCCCTTCGGCTTCAAGCCGAAGAGGAAGTGGCCGAAACGGCTAGGACTGCCAGAGCGGCACGCTCGTCGCTCTGCGCTACTCCCGCCAAAATGGAGGAGGAGTCTGAGCGGACGAGTGCTGCGTTGACCAAGAGCGTAGAGGCCTCGTTGGAGACCATAACTATGGTTGCCACGAGGTCCTCTAACCTAAAGGGAACCTACCAGCGGTTCCTCAAAGAGGCGGTCGCCAACATAAAGGCGGCCGTCGCCGAAATGAGGAACCGCTGTGCATCGGAGGAAATACAGGCCCTGGAAGCCCACAACACCCGGCTCCAGAAGCAAATTGAAGACATGCGTCGTGAGCTTGATGAGCTGCGGCGCCAGGTTGCTCGCCCGCCTGAGCAAGACGTGCGTCAGATGTTGGCGGAGGTCTCCCGTTCTAATATGGAGACCTTCGGCAACATGCTGAACGCCAGGCTGGCTGGTCTGGAAGGCCGTCTACTTCCAGAACCACGCCTACGCCCACCACTGGCAATGGACTCCCTGAGCGACACCGCACCGGCTCATGCCGCGGGCAGTGATGTTGCCCAGGGAAATAGTAGGAAGAAGGCTCCTAAGACACCGAAGGAGAAAAGACCGGTCGAAGTGGTTGAAGCGACAGAGACAGCAACAGGCGTCAGTGCAGTCACACCCGCACCGCCAACTGCTTCAAAGAAGAAGAAAAAGAAGACCAAAAAGAAGAGCCTGGCCGCACAGGAGGCCGCAGAAACGAGGGCTAATCCAACCCCCGCCTCTGCTAACGCCCCGTGGACTACAGTAGGTCCACGTGGGCAAAATAAGAAGGAAAAGGCGAAGGCAGCCAAAAGTGCCCCAGCCAGGAAGAAGAAGGCGAGGCTCCGCCCTCCCACCACGGCAGCCATCTCCCTCACCTTGCAGGAGGGGGCGAAGGATAGGGGGGCGACCTACGCCAAAATATTGTCGGACGCCAGGGCGCGCATCGACCTCCAGGAGTTCGGCATCACCAAGCTGGGCTTCCGGGTGGCTGAGACGGGCGCTCGATTGTTGACAGTGGACGGAGAGGGCGCCTCTGAGAAGGCGGACGCTTTTGCAGCGAGGCTGAAAGCGGTCGTCGACTCAGAGGTAGTGCAAGTAGCCCGCCCGGTGAAGTGCGCGGAGATGCGCGTCACTGGGTTAGACGACGCTGTGACGGTCGCCGAAGTCGTGGAGGCGGCCGCTAATGAAGGAGGCTGCCCGGCCAACACCATCAGGCCGGGCAAGATCGTAGCCGGACGCAGAGGGGACGGCTCCCTCTGGATGAACGTCCCAGTAGCAGCCGCCAAAAAGCTCTCCAGCTCTGGGCGGCTGCAAATTGGGTGGACGTCGGCAAAGGTAGTGCTGCTGGCCAAACGGCCCAAGCGGTGCTACCGATGCCTAGCCACAGGCCATATCGGAGCAAATTGCCGGTCGGAGGACCGCAGCGGACTTTGCTTCCGCTGCGGCAAACCTGGGCATAAAATGCCGGACTGCGGGGCGGTACCAAATTGCCCCGTGTGTCTATCGGCCGGCAAAAAGGCAGACCACGTGTTGGGGGGTAGCAGCTGCGCCACTTCGGCGAAAAAGCCGCCTCCCCCAAAGAAGAAGACGCCCACCAAAAAGGCCCGCCAAAAAGTGGCCAAGGCCGATGGCGCAAGGGTGGCACCAGCCGCCCCCGCCATGGACGCCGAATGAGAGGCGCCTAAGACCCGTGGGTGGTGATCGGGGGATCGCTGCCCACACAAGGGGTCCCGAGAAGAAGCATCCCCTATGCCCGGGGGGCTCTCGGAGAAGGCTAGCGGCGGCGCACCATCTATGCCGCCGCATTTCGGAGAGCCTGTTAGGCAGGCAGGCGCCGGCGGGGTCGTGGACGAATGCTTCCGCGATACCCATGACCCCGGCCTAGGCGCGAAGGAGGGCATCGTGCGGTTTTTAGTGGGTAAACCCGGCGCCAGTCACAGGCGCTGGGGAGTCCCACATAACCCTACGATGTCCCCCGGCGTCGTAGGGTATTCGTAACGAATTTTCCGCACGTAAAAAAAAAAAAAAAAAAAAAAAAAAAAAAAAAAAAAAAAAAAAAAAAAAAGGTTAGGTTAGGTTGAAGAGTCTTCGGGCACAGTCTGGCCCACGTATACGGAGGGTGCCAACATTGCGTTGAGAGGTGTGGAGGCCGTTGCAACGGCGAGTGGAGTAGAGGGAGGCGCGACTACGCGCGCGAGTTCGAAGCCGGTGTCCCTTACCGCACCGGCGGCGGACTTGCTCACGGATGAGGACGTGGACTTTAGCCAGCCTCAGCCCAACGGGGTTGAGCGCATGCTAAAGCTCATGCAAAAGAAGAAGATACGGGGCGACGCAGATCTGCCGCGCGTGCTACTCACGCGCGACGTGATCATGCCGCCGCCAAAACACGGAATTGACATCCATGACAGAGACAGCGAGGACTATCTCTCGGACTCCAGTTGCATGACTGACATGTCGCTGGACTCCGAGGGATTGCCCGCACACACCGGACGTACGACCCCCCTGAAGAGGCGGTTAAACCCGGACGTAGACGGAACGGCGCCGTCCACCAGCCAAGGTGCGGTGCCAAAGGTGAAGAGAGGACGTGGCCGGCCACCAACAACCGGCCAATACGTCGGCCTGGCCAAGGCACAGGCACAACTAAATAAGGAGAAGGCCGAAAGCCTACGGCTCGAGGCCGAAGCAGAGGTCGCTGTGACGGCGCGCGTGGCAAGGG